>CM075783.1:24911422-25191755 GCA_037974665.1 Ehretia macrophylla | reverse complement strand
AGGATTTACGAGGCGCACAGCATACCGTTGGAAAGCTCTCTGAGAGCTGTACGACGGGGGTAGCTTGCTATCTAGCTGTGCCCTTTTCGGAGCTCAAAATCGAACGTTTTAATCAGTTTCGGGGCACTTTTCTTCTTTTGCTCTGTTTTTCCATCCCGGATCGTACGTCGTGAGCTGTTAATAGGACGACAACCTTACTCGCGGCACATTAGAGGACCCTACAATGCGTCGATATCACGTCTTACGAGGATGCTGCGTTGTTGAAGCGGATGGGTTGTCGTTAAGAACATTAGCCCTTTTGAATGGGCCATATCTCTAGGTTGTGACTGTGAACCGTTACCACATAAAGGAATTGTGCCCTCAACATGATGGGTGCGATCATACCAGCACTAATTCACCGGATCCCATCAGAACTCCGAAGTTAAGCGTGCTAAGGCGAGAGTAGTACTAGGATTGGTGACCCCTTGGGAAGTCCTCGTGTTACACCCCACTTTTTAATTTTTTTTGCTCCGTTTAGGGTTGCCAAGATACTTTACCCACCACATTTCTATTATCGAATCCCACGGCACCTAGGGCAAGACAACTTCTCTTCACGTGGAGGCTGGGCTCGCAAATCAAGGGCGTAGGGTTTGTGACCATGTCTCCATCGCTCCGATGCCCATAACTTTTGATCCGTAAGGAGTTACGAGGTGCACAGCATACCGTTGGAAAGCTCTCTGAGAGCTCTACGACAGGGGCAGCCAGCTAGCTTGCTGTGCCCTTTTCGGAGCTCAAAATCGAACGTTTTCATTAGTTTCGGGCCACTTTTCTTCTTTTGCTCTGTTTTTCCGTCCCGGATCGTACCTCGTGAGCTGTTAAAAGGATGACAACCTTACTCGCGGCACATTAGAGGACCCTACAATGCGTCGATATCACGTCTTGCGAGGATGCTGCGTTGTTGAAGCGGATGGGTTGTCGTTAAGCCCATTCGGCCTTTTCAATGGGCCATATCTCTAGGCTGTGACTGTGAACCGTTAACACATAAAGGAATTGTGCACTCAACATGACGGGTGCGATCATACCAACACTAATGCACCGGATCCCATCAGAACTCCGAAGTTAAGCGTGCTTGGGCGAGAGTAGTACAACGATGGGTGACCCCCTGGGAAGTCCTCGTGTTGCACCCTCCTTTTCAATTTTTTTTGCTCCGGTTAGGGTTGCCAGGATACTTTACCCACCACATTTCTATTATCGAATACCACGGCACCTTGGGCAAGACAACTTCTCTTCACATGGAGGCTGGGCCCGCAAACTGGTGTCCATAACTTTTGATCCGTAAGGAGTTACAAGGCGCACAGCATACCGTTGGAAAGCTCTCTGAGAGCTCTCTGAGAGCTCTACGACAGGGGCAGCTAGCTAGCTCGCTATGCCCTTTTCGGAGCTCAAAATCGAACGTTTTCATCAGTTTCGGGCCACTTTTCTTCTTTTGCTCTATTTTTTCGTCCCGGATCGTACGTCGTGAGCTGTTAAAAGGACGACAACCTTACTCACAGCACATTAGAGGACCCTACAATACGTCGATATCACGTCTTGCGAGGATGCTGCGTTGTTGAAGCTGAGGGGTTGTCGTTAATCCCATTGGGCCTTCTGAATGGGCCATCTCTCTAGGTTGGGACTGTGAACCGTTAACACATAAAGGAATTGTGCCATCAACATGACGGGTGCGATCATACCAGCACTAATGCACCGGATCCCATCAGAACTCCGAAGTTAAGCGTGCTTGGGCAAGAATAGTACTAGGATGGGTGACCCCCCGGGAAGTCCTCGTGTTGCACCCCCCCTTTCAATTTTTTTTGCTCCGGTTAGGGTTGCCAAGATACTTTACCCACCACAATTCTATTATCGAATCCCACGGCACCTTGGGCAAGACAACTTCTCTTCACTTGGAGGCTGGGCCCGCAAACCAAGGGCGTAGGGCTTGTGACCAGGTCTCCGTCGCTCCGGTGCCCATAACTTTTGATCCGTAAGGAGTTACGAGGCGCACAACATACTGTTGGAAAGCTCTCTGAGAGCTCTACGACGGGGGCAGCTAGCTAGCGCACTGTGCCCTTTTCGGAGCTCAAAATCGAACGTTTTCATTAGTTTCGGGCCACTTTTCTTCTTTTGCTCTGTTTTTCCGTCCTGGATCGTACGTCGTGAGCTGCTAAAAGGATGACAACCTTACTCGCGGCACATTAGAGGACCCTACAATGCGTCGATATCACGTCTTGCGAGGATGCTGCGTTGTTGAAGCGGATGGGTTGTCGTTAAGCCCATTGGGCCTTTTGAATGGGCCATATCTCTAGGCTGGGACTGTGAACCGTTAACACATAAATGAATTGTGCCCTCAACATGACGGGTTCGATCATACCAGCACTAATGCACCGGATCCCATCAGAACTCCGAAGTTAAGCGTGCTTGGGCGAAAGTAGTACTAGGATGGGTGACCCCCTGGTATGTCCTCGTGTTGCACCCCACTTTTCAATTTTTTTTGCACCGGTTAGGGTTGCCAAGATACTTTACCCACCACATTTCTATTATCGAATACCACGGCACCTTGGGCAAGACAACTTCGCTTCACATGGAGGATGGGCCAGCAAACCGGTGCCCATAACTTTTGATCCGTTAGGAGTTACGCGGCGCACAACATACCGTTGCAAAGCTCTTCGAGAGCTCTACGACGGGGGCAGCCAACTAGCTCACTGTGCCCTTTTTGGAGCCCAAAATCGAACGTTTTCATCAGTTTCGGGCCACTTTTCTTCTTTAGCTCTGTTTTTCCGTCCCGGATCGTACGTCATGAGTTGTTAAAAAGACGACAACCATACTCGCGGGACATTAGAGGTCCCTACAACGCGTCGATATCACGTCTTGCATGGATGCTACGTTGTTAAAGCGGATGGGCTGTCGTTATGCCCATTGGGCCTTTTGAATGGGCCATCTCTCTAGGCTGGGACTGTGAACCGTTAACACATAAAGTAATTGTGCCCTCAACATGACGGGTGCGATCATACCAGCACTAATGCACCAGATCCCATCAGAACTCCGAAGTTAAGCGTGCTTGGGCGAGAGTAGTACCAGGATCGGTGAACCCTTGGGAAGTCCTCGTGTTGCACCCCCCTTTTCAATTTTTTTTGCTCCGGTTAGGGTTGCCAAGATACTTTATCCACCACATTTTTATTATCGAATCCTACGGCACCTTGGGCAAGGCAACTTCTCTTCACGTGGAGGTTGGGCCCGCAAACCGAGGGCGTAGGGCTTGTGACCAGGTCTCCGTCGCTCCGGTGCCCGTAACTTTTGATCCGTAAGGAGTTACGAGGCGCACAGTATACCGATGTTAAGCTCTCTGAGAGCTCTACGACGGGGGCAGCCAGCTAGCTCGCTGTGCCCTTTTCGGAGCTCAAAATCGAACGTTTTCATTAGTTTCGGGCCACTTTTCTTCTTTTGCTCTGTTTTTTCATCACGAATCGTACGTCGTGAACTGTTAAAAGGACGAGAACCTTACTCGTGGCACATTAGAGGACCCTACAATGCGTCGATATCACGTCTTGCGAGGATACTGCGTTGTTGAAGCAGATGGATTGTCGTTAAGCCCATTGGGCCTTTTGAATGGGCCATATCTCAAGGCTGGGACTGTGAACCGTTAACACATAAAGGAATTGTGCCCACAACATGACGGGTGTGATCATACCAGCACTAATGCACCGGATCCCATCAGAACTCTGAAGTTAAGCGTGCTTGGGCGAGAGTAGTACTAGGGTGGGTGACCCCCTGGGAAGTCCTCGTGTTGCACCCCCCTTTTCAATTTTTTTTGCTCCGGTTAGGGTTGCCAAGATACTTTACCCACCACATTTCTATTATCGAATCCCACGGCACCTTGGGCAAGACAACTTCTCTTCACGTGGAGGCTGGGCCCGCAAACCGAGGGCGTATGGCTTGTGACCAGGTCTCCGTCGCTCCGATGCCCATAACTTTTGATCCGTAAGGTGTTACGAAGCGCACAGCATACCGTTGGAAAGCTCTCTGAGAGCTCTACGACGAGGGCAGCCAGCTAGCTCTTTGTGCCCTTTTCGGAGCTCAAAATCGAACCTTTTCATTAGTTTCGTGCCACTTTTCTTCATTTGCTCTGTTTTTCCGTCCCGGATCGTACGTCGTGAGCTGTTAAAAGGACGACAACCTTACTCGCGGCACATTAGAGGACCCTACAATACGTCGATATCACGTCTTGCGAGGATGCTGCATTGTTGAGAGGCGCACAGCATACCGTTGGAAAGCTCTCTGAGAGCTCTACGACGGGGGCAGCTACCTAGATCGCTGTGCCCTTTTTCGTGCTCAAAATCGAACCTTTTAATTAGTTTCGGGCCACTTTTCTTCCTTTTCTCTGTTTTTCCGTCCCAGATCGTACGTCGTGAGCTGTTAAAAGGACGACAACCTTACTCGCGGCACATTAGAGGACCCTACAATGCGTCGATATCACGTCTTGCGAGGATGCTGCGTTGTTGAAGCGGATGGGTTGTCGTTAAGCCCATTGGGCCATTTGAATGGGCCATATCTCTAGGCTGGGACTGTGAACCGGTAACACATAAAGGAATTGTTCCCTCAACAAGACGGGTGCGATCATACCAGCACTAATGCAACGGATCCCATCAGAACTCCGAAGTTAAGCGTGCTTGGGCGAGAGTAGTACTAGGATGGGTGACCCCCTGGGAAGTCCTCGCGTTGCACCCTCTTTTTCAATTTTTTTTGCTCCGGTTAGCGTTGCCAAGATACTTTACCCACCACATTTCTATTATCGAATCCCACGGCACCTTGGGCAAGACAACTTCTCTTCACGTGGAGGCTGGGCCCGCAAACCGAGGGCGTAGGGCTTGTGACCAGGTCTCCGTCGCTCTGGTGCCCATAACTTTTGATCCTTAAGGAGTTACGAGGCGCACCGCATACCGATGGAAAGCTCTCTGAGAGCTCTACGACGGGGGCAGCCAGCTTGCTTGCTATGCCTGTTTTGGGAGCACAAAATCAAACGTTTTCATCAGTTTCGGGCCACTTTTCTTCTTTTGCTCTGTTTTTTCGTCCCGGATCGTATGTTGTGAGCTGTTAAAAGGACGACAACCTTACTCGCGGGACATTAGAGGACCCTACAATGGGTCGATATCACGTCTTGCGAGGATTCTGCATTGTTGAAGCGAATGGGTTGTCGTTAAGCCCATTGGGCCTTTTGAATGGGTCATATCTCTAGGCTGGGACTGTGAACCGTTAACACATAAAGGAATTGTGCCCTCAACATGACGGGTGCGATAATACCAACACTAATGCACCGGATCCCATAAGAACTCCGAAGTTAAGCGTGCTTGGGCGAGAGTAGTACTAGGATGGGTGACCCCCTAGGAAGTCCTCGTGTTGCACCCACCTTTTCAATTTTTTTTGCTCTGGTTTGGGTTGCTAAGATACTTTATCCACCATATTTCTTTTATCGAATCCCATGGCACCTTGAACAAGACAACTTCGCTTCACATGGAGGCTGGGCCCGCAAACCGAGGGCGTAGGGCTTGTGACTGGGTCTCCGTCGCTCCAGTGCCTATAACTTTTGATCTGTAAAGAGTTTCGAGGTGCACAGCGTACCGTTGGAAAGCTCTCTGAGAGCTCTACGACAGTGGTAGCGAGCTAGCTCGCTGTGCCCCTTTCGGAGCTCAAAATCGAACATTTTCATCAGTTTCGGGCCACTTTTCTTTTTTAGCTCTGTTTTTTCGTCCCGGATCGTTCGTCGTGAGCTGTTAAAAGGACGACAACCTTACTCGCGGCACATTAGAGGACCCTACAATGCGTCGATATCACGTCTTGCGAGGATGCTGCGTTGTTGAAGCATTTGGATTGTCGTTAAGCCCATTGGGCCTTTGGAACGGTCCATTTCTCTCGGCTGGGACTGTGAACCGTTAACACATAAAGGAATTGTGCCCTCAGTATGACGGGTGTGATCATACCAGCACTAATGCACCGGATCCCATCAGAACTCCGAAGTTAAGCGTGCTTGGGCGAGAGTAGTACTAGTATGGGTGACCCCCTGGGAAGTCCTCGTGTTGCACCCCCCTTTTCAATTTTTTTTGCTCCGGTTAGGGTTGCCAAGATACTTTACCCACCACATTTCTATTATCGAATCCCACGGCACCTTGGGCAAGACAACTTCTCTTCTCGTGGAGGTTGGGCCCGCAAACTGAGGGCGTAGGGCTTGTGACCAGGTCTCCGTCGCTCTGGTGCCCATAACTTTTGATCTGCAAGGAGTTACGAGGCGCACAGCATACCGTTGGAAAGCTCTCTGAGAGCTCTACAACGGGGGCAGCTTCCTAGCTTGCTGTGCCCTTTTCGGAGCTCAAAATCGAATGTTTTCATCAGTTTCGGGCAATTTTATTCTTTTGCTATGTTTTTCCGTCCCGGATCGTACGTCGTGAGCTGTTAAAAGGACGACAACATTACTCGCGGCAGATTAGAGGACCCTACAATGCGTCGATATCACGTCTTGCGAGGATGCTGCGATATTGAAGCGGATGGGTTGTCGTTAAGCCCATTGGGCCTTTTGAATGGGCCATATCTCTAGGCTGGGACTGTGAACCGTTAACACATAAAGGAATTGTGCCCTCAACATGATCGGTGCGATCATACCAGCACTAATGCACCAGATCCCATCAGAACTCCGAAGTTAAGCGTGCTTGGGCGAGAGTAGTACTAGGATGGGTGACCCCCTGGGAAGTCCTCGTGTTGCACCCCCCTTTTCAATTTTTTTTGCTCCGGTTAGGGTTGCCAAGATACTTTACCCACCACATTTCTATTATCGAATCCCACGGCACCTTGGGCAAGACAACTTCTCTTCACGTGGAGGCTGGGCCCGTAAACCGGTGACCATAACTTTTGATCCGTATGGAGTTACGTGGCGCACAGCATACTGTTGGAAAGCTCTCTGAGAGCTCTACGACAAGGGCAGCTAGCTAGCTTGCTTTGCAATTTTCGGAGCTCAAAATCGAACGTTTTCATCAGTTTCGTGCCACTTTTCTTCTATTGCTCTATTTTTCCGTCCCGGATCTTACATCGTGAGCTGTTAAAAGGACGACAACCTTACTCGCGGCACATTAGAGGACCCTACAATGCATCGATATCACGTCTTGCGAGGATGCTGCGTTGTTGAAGCGGATGGGTTGTCGTTAAGCCCATTGGGCCTTTTGAATGGGCCATATCTCTAGGCTGGGACTGTGAACCGTTAACACATAAAGGAATTGTGCCCTCAACATGATGGGTGCGATCATACCAGCACTAATGCACCGGATCCCATCAGAACTCCGAAGTTAAGCGTGCTTGGGCGAGAGTAGTACTAGGATGGGTGACCCCCTGGGAAGTCCTCGTGTAGCACCCTGCTTTTCAATTTTTTTGTGCTCCGGTTAGGGTTGCCAAGATACTTTACCCACCACATTTCTATTATCGAATACGACGGCACCTTGGGCAAGACAACTTCTCTTCACATGGAGGCTGGGCCCGCAAGCCGGTGCCCATAACTTTTGATCCGTAAGGAGTTACGAGGCGCACAGCATACCGTTCGAAAGCTCTCATAGAGCTCTACGACGGGGGCAGCCAGCTAGCTCGCTGTACCCTTTTCGGAGCTCAAAATCGAACGTTTTCATCAGTTTCAGGCCACTTTTCTTCTTTTGCTATGTTTTTCCGTCCCGGATCGTACGTCGCGAGCTGTTAAAAGGATGACAACCTTACTCGCGGCACATTAGAGGACCCTACAATGCGTCGACATCACGTCTTGCGAGGATGCTGCGTTGTTGAAGCGGATGGGTTGTTGTTAGTCCCATTGGGCCTTTTGAATGGGCCATATCTCTAGGCTGGGACTGTGAACCGTTAACACATAAAGGAATTGTGCCCTCAACATGACGGGTGCGATCATACCAGCACTAATGTACCGGATCCCATCAGAACTCCGAAGTTAAGCGTGCTTGGGCGAGAGTAGTACTAGGATGAGTGACCCCCTAGGAAGTCCTCGTGTTGCACCCCCCTTTTCAATTTTTTTTGCTCCGGTTAGGGTTGCCAAGATACTTTACCCACCACATTTCGATTATCGAATCCCACGGCACCTTGGGCAAGACAACTTCTCTTCACGTGGAGGCTGGGCCCGCAAACCGAGGGCATAGGGCTTGTGACCAAGTCTCCGTCGCTCCGGTGCCCATAACTTTTGATCCGTAAGGAGTTACGAGGCGCACAGCATACCGTTGGAAAGCTCTCTGAGAGCTCTACGACGGGGGCAGCTACCTAGATCGCTGTGCCCTTTTTCGTGCTCAAAATCGAACCTTTTAATTAGTTTCGGGCCACTTTTCTTCCTTTTCTCTGTTTTTTCGTCCCGGATCGTACGTCGTGAGCCGTTAAAAGGACGACAACCTGACTCGCGGCACATTAGAGGACCCTACAATGCGTCGATGTCACGTCTTGCGAGGATGCTGCGTTGTTGAAGCGAATGGGTTGTCGTTAAGCCCATTGGGCCTTTTGAATGGGCCATATCTCTAGGCTGGGACTGTGAACCGTTAACACATAAAGGAATTGTTCCCTCAACAAGACGGGTGCGATCATACCAGCACTAATGCAACGGATCCCATCAGAACTCCGAAGTTAAGCGTGCTTGGGCGAGAGTAGTACTAGGATGGGTGACCCCCTGGGAAGTCCTCGTGTTGCACCCCCCTTTTCAATTTTTTTTGCTCCGGTTAGGGTTGCCAAGATACTTACCCACCACATTTCTATTATCGAATACCACGACACCTTAGGCAAGACAACTTCTCTTCACGCGGAGGCTGGGCCCGCAAATCGAGGGCGTAGGGCTTGTGACCAGGGCTCCGTCGCTCTGGTGCCCATAACTTTTGATCCTTAAGGAGTTACGAGGCGCACAGCATACCATTGGAAAGCTCTCTGAGAGCTCTACGACGGGGGCAGCCAGCTTGCTCGCTGTGCCCTTTTCGGAGCTCAAAATCAAACGTTTTCATCAGTTTCGGGCCACTTTTCTTCTTTTGCTCTGTTTTTTCGCCCCGGATCGTACGTCGTGAGCTGTTAAAAGGACGACAACCTTACTCGCGACACATTAGAGGACCCTACAATGCGTCGATATCACGTTTTGCGAGGATGCTGCGTTGTTGAAGCGAATGGGTTGTCGTTAAGCCCATTGGGCCTTTTGAATGGGTCATATCTCTAGGCTGGGACTGTGAACCGTTAACACAAAAAGGAATTGTGCCCTCAACATGACGGGTGCGATCATACCAGCACTAATGCACCGGATCCCATAAGAACTCCAAAGTTAAGCGTGCTTGGGCAAGAGAAGTACTAGGATGGGTGACCCCCTGGGAAGCCCTCGTGTTGCACCCACCTTTTCAATTTTTTTTGCTCTGGTTAGGGTTGCCAAGATACTTTACCCACCACATTTCTATTATCGAATCCCACGGCACCTTGGACATGACAACTTCACTTCACGTAGACGCTGGACCTGCAAACCAAGGGCATGGGGCTTAAGACTAGGTCTTCGTCGCTCCGGTGCCCATAACTTTTGATCCGTAAGGAGTTACGCGGCGCACAGCATACCGTTGGAAAGCTCTCTAAGAGCTCTACGACTGTCACGCCCTGTGAGGCCTGACCTCGAATAACGTGCCTTACCTCAATTAGTGTGCCTTAGACCTAGAACTGTACGACCGACCCTAGATTACGTGCCTTGTATTGATTTACGTACATTTATCTAGGGATTGCGTGCATTTGCATTGAAATATGTGCATTAGTCTTGAAGTACGTGCATTAGTCTTGTAGTTCGTGTCTTACCTCGTAGTTCGTGTCTACCTCGTAATTCGTGCCCTAGACCTAGGAATCCGTGCCACCACGTTGATCAAGAAAGAATCCTACACAATCCACTAACCAATATTATATTCCTAATTAAAATTCTCTACAAACTCCACTAACAATAAAATAATACTAAACTATTCCTACATTTTCCACTATCTATTATTCTATTCATAATTCAACTCATCAACAAACATTCATATATTTTATTCTACCTAAAATCCCTAAATACCCAACATACTCTTACACACATGTTAAAACAATCCAAAACATCACACAAAATCAGATTTTTGCATGCATGTTTAATTCAAAATAATTCTAGACAAGTCATGACACAAAAACACTTATCAATGCATAAAAATTGCCCAAAACCACCTCAATTTCCTCTCATTTTCGACCAAACCACTCATGGCCCATGCTAACATTTCAAATTCCACCTTGAAGACACAAAAATTCAGATTTGGAAGCCCAAGGCTGACCACATGCTCAAAAAATTGCAAAAAGCCTCATTTTTCTCTCATTTCTCTCACTTTCCTCACATTTCTCTCTCTCCCTCTCATTTTCTCTCTCCATTTCGGTTTTGGCTGAGTTCTTCATCTCCATAGCTTCTCTTCTTCACACCATAGCTAAACCAAGCAAGCCACAAGCAAAGGACCTCAACCGAACAAGCTAGGATGCAAAAATCACTCATGCATGTGCATTGAAGCTTCATTTTCGGCCTAGGTGAGTTACTAAGCTTCCATTTCTTTTCTTCAAGTCCTAACTACATGCATGTACTAAGAGATTGCTTACTAGGCTAGGAAAAATAGAGAAAACCAAGTTGGAATCTCGGCTAAGCAAGAAGAAGAAGAGATTTGAAGCTTCAACAAGTTTTTGAGCATCTTTTGGTTGATTGCAAAGGTGAGGGTTAAAAGCTTTTGAAAACTCTTTGAAATTTCACATGCATGCTCATAAATGTGTGTATTTGCTTCTGTACTTGAGCTATATGGTCGTTCATAAGCTTAAACAACCATGCATGGCAAGATCTTGGCTTGAAAATGATGCTAGGTGAAGTCGAAGTGGATGACAGCTCTCTGACCAGTCTGTTCGAGGTAAGTTTAGCTAAGCAAATGATGTTGAAAATGCTTGAAAATTGGTGGGTGGCTAGTTTGGACAGTTTTGAACATTTTTTCCAGAAATAGGCCGAAGCTAATTTTGACTCTAAGGTCCTCAAAATGGCAAATCATTAAAATGTGACCAAATCTGGAAATCTGGAAAAATGAATCAGGTTTTGGCAGATGCACTGACCTTGTGGAACGAACAATATTTGACTTAGTAAATGTTGTCCAAAATGCATGAAAATTTGTGTGCTGCTATATTTTTTAGTTATGAACAACTTTGTCAGAAATAGACCAAAGCTAAAAATGACTCTAAGGACCTCAAAAACGTCATTTTCTGAAAGGTGTGCAAATCTGGACAGTTTTGTGTTACCTCACTGTTTCGGTTATAACTAATGATTCTGAACTCCAATTGATGCAAGGCTTGTTTCTGATTTTAGATAACTTCTTAAGCTTTAATTTGAAATCTTATTCACCGAATTTGGAGATTGTTTGATTATCCCATTGATCATGAGAAAACAGCCTATTGCAGTGAGTGTTCCACTTAGCTATGTGCTTGGAAAACTATTGTAACCTCTTTTGTGGCACTAGTTGCTTGGAATTGTGGTGTTGGAATATTATGTGGACTGTTTTAAGCACTTGAGGATGTATGAATTGAATGATGTATGACTTGGGAATGATGTTAAGTTGACTTAGGGTTTGATTGCACGATCATGCACGAAATGGAAACCCTAATCACTAAGTATTCTTGCTAAGTGTTAACCATTGGATCTTGTGAGGAAACTGTACGTTGCGTGGGCTGCCCGTAAATGTTTTATAACTTTAAAAGTGATTTTGACCATTGCATGTTGACAAATAAGCTTTTCTCGCATTTGAACCCTTGTTGATATCACTACATGTTGAGTAATCTTATCACTTGATTGCGTGGACTTTTAATGAGTTATATGGCCTGTTTTACATGTGTTACATGGCTTCCCGTTTAATTTCCATATAACTCTATATGCCTTTCAAGTGAAATTTCCTGTCTTATCGTGTCCTGCCTGTTTATCTGTCAATGTGCAATCTTATGATTGTCCGGAGGCCACCTACTTTGTTGTCCTCCTTCTGTGATATGTATTACCTGTCATAAATGTGCATTGCATACAAGGTTGCAACCTTTCCTGTCGGCATGGTAGCGATCACGCACGCCGGGCGGCATCGGGCTTGCCGGTGTTACCGTGACCACCATGGTCCCATTCCCTCTCTCGCTTGGGGGCTAGACTTCCTCGGAGAGTTGGGTCGTAGGATTTTGGGGTACATCCGGAGTACACCCACCTGGTGTGTTTGGGGGATGATTTGAAGTCGGCCGCAACAACTGATCCTGGATCTGATCTGAGAGCAAAAGCTCACCGTATCCTTTTTATTATGTGTATGAGTACTCCCACTTGGATCCTAGAGAACCTCGGGGAGGAAAGACCAGTATTCCTGTTTCTGTATTTGTATTTCTGTACTTGTATTTCTGTTGTATTCATGTTTGAAAAAGGGATTTTCATAAGTTTAACCGAAAAATGAGTTTCAAAACTTATTTCTCGTTCCCCCTCGCTGAGTTCATAAGGACTCACCCTCTTTTATCATTTCAGGTGAAGAAGAACAGGTACAGGAACCCGAGCTCAATGTACCTAATGATGAACCCCTGGAGTGATTGCCTGTTATTGTTGTTTTGCTTGAACGTGACTACTTGTGAACTTTTGTTACTTGAAGACTATTTCCCTTACGTTATTTGTTGTTTGTGATGTAATAGACCCCCGTTGTAATTTGGGGTCTAATTTTGGTTTGTACTTATATTAAGTAGACTGATACTAGACATACTATGATCGTTTTTGCTTTTGTTATTATTAGCCTATCATAGGTTATGATGCTAGTTAAGGAATAGGCAAATGAACTTATCCAATCTCAACAGGTACTCGCTAATAAGCTAAGATCAACAGGTATATTTTGAAACGAGGATAAATGGGCAAACGAGACATAGCATTACGCTAGGTTATAAATCATACGGGACGTCAAAATAACCAATAAGCAATTCAATTGATGATAAAATAGTAAACTCGAGTCGGGAATGAACTTGAATTGAAAGTTTGAGGCTGTTAGAAAATTTAGGTCAAAACAAAGAGCCCAATTACAGCCGTTATGCTGCCGGATTTCTGGAAAATTTTGGAGTCTAGAATAAAATGTTAAGTGTAAACCTCCTAGAATGATTAAGAATGTGAAAAGATTTGAATGTTTAGATCACACCCTAGTCTAACCTTTATAGGTCGGGTTGGGGCGTGACAGGGGCAGCCAGCTTGCTCGCTGTGCCCTTTTCGGAGCTCAAAATCAAACGTTTTCGTCAGTTTCGGGCCACTTTTCTTCTTTTGCTCTGTTTTTCCGTCCCGGATCGTACGTCGTGAGCTGTTAAAAGGACGACAACCTTACTCGTGGCACATTAGAGGACCCTACAATGAGTCGATATCACGTCTTGAGAGGATGCTGAGTTGTTGAAGCGGATGGGTTGTCGCTAAGCCAATTGGGCCTTTTGAATGGGCCATATCTCTAGGCTGGGACTGTGAACCGTTAACAAATAAAGGAATTGTGCCCTCAACATGACGGGTGCGATCATACCAGCACTAATGCACCGGATCCCATTAGATTTCCGAAGTTAAGCGTGCTTGAGCGAGAGTAGTACTAGGATGGGTGACCCCTTTGGAAGTCCTCGTGTTGCACCCCCCTTTTCAATTTTTTTTGCTCCGGTTAGGATTGCCAAGATACTTTACCCACCACATTTCTATTATCGAATACGACGGCACCATGGGCAAGACAACTTCTCTTCACATGGAGGCTGGGCACGCAAGCCGGTGCCCATAACCTTTGATCCGTAAGGAGTTACGAGGCGCACAGCATACCGCCCGAAAGCTCTCTGAGAGCTCTACGACGGGGGCAGCCAGCTAGCTCGCTGTACCCTTTTCGGAGCTCAAAATCGAACGTTTTCATCAGTTTCGGGCCACTTTTCTTCTTTTGCTCTGTTTTTCCGTCCCGGATCGTACGTCGTGAGCTGTTAAAAGGACGACAACGTTACTCGCGGCACATTAGAGGACCCTACAATGCGTCGATATCACGTCTTGCGAGGATGCTGCGTTGTTGAAGCGGATGGGTTGTCGTTAAGCCCATTGGGCCTTTTGAATGGGCCATATCTCTAGGCTGGGACTGTGAACCGTTAACACATAAAGGAATTGTGCCCTCAACATGACGGGTGCGATCATACCAGCACTAATGCACCGGATCCCATCAGAACTCCGAAGTTAAGCGTGCTTGGGCGAGAGTAGTACTAGGATGAGTGACCCCCTAGGAAGTCCTGGTGTTGCACCCCCCTTTTCAATTTTTTTTGCTCCGGTTAGGGTTGCTAGGATACTTTACCCACCACATTTCGATTATCGAATCCCACCTCACCTGGGGCAAGACAACTTCTCTTCACGTGGAGGCTGGGCCCGCAAACCGAGGGCATAGGGCTTGTGACCAAGTCTCCGTCGCTCCGGTGCCCATAACTTTTGATTCGTAAGGAGTTATGAGGCGCACAGCATACCGTTGGAAAGCTCTCTGAAAGCTCTACTACGGGGGCAGCTAGCTAGCTCGCTGTGCCCTTTTCGGTGCTCAAAATCGAACCTTTTAATTAGTTTCGGGCCACTTTTCTTCTTTTTCTCTATTTTTCCGTCCCGGATCGTACGTCGTGAGCTGTTAAAAGGACGACAACCTTACTCGCGGCATATTAGAGGACCCTACAATGCGTCGATATCACGTCTTACGAGGATGCTGCGTTGTTGAAGCGGATGGGTTTTCGTTAAGCCCATTGGTCCTTTTGAATGGGTCATATCTCTAGGCTGGGACTGTGAACCGTTAACACATAAAGGAATTGTGCCCTCAACATGACGGGTGCGATCATACCAGCACTAATGCACCGGATCCCAACAGAACTCCGAAGTTAAGCGTGCTTGGGCGAGAGTAGTACTAGGATGGGTGACCCCCTGGGAAGTCCTCGTGTTGCACCCCCCTTTTCAATTTTTTTTGCTCCGGTTAGGGTTGCCAAGATACTTACCCACCACATTTCTATTTTCGAATACCACGGCACCTTGGGCAAGACAACTTCTCTTCAAGTGGAGGCTGGGCCCGCAAACCGAGGGCGTAGGGCTTGTGACCAGGTCTCCGTCGCTCGGGTGCCCATAACTTTTGATCCGTAAGGAGTTACAAGGCGCACAGCATACCGTTGGAAAGCTCTCTGAGAGCTCTACGACAGGGGCAACCAGCTAGCCCGCTGTGCCCTTTTCGGAGCTCAAAATCGAACGTTTTTATTAGTTTCGGGACACTTTTCTTCTTTTGCTCTGTTTTTCCGTCCCGCGTCGTACGTCGTGAGCTGGTAAAAGGACGACAACCTTACTCGCGGCACATTAGAGGACCCTACAATGCGTCGATATCAACTGTTGTGAGGATGCTCCGTTGTTGTAGCGGATGGGTTGTCGTTAAGCCCATTGGGCCTTTTTAATGGGCCATATCTCTAGGCCGGGACTGTGAACCGTTAACACATAAAGGAATTGTGCCCTCAACATGACGGGTGCGATCATACCAGCACTAATGCACCGGATCCCATCAGAACTCCGAAGTTAAGCGTGCTTGGGCGAGAGTAGTACTAGGATGGGTGACCCCCTGGGAAGTCCTCGTGGTGCAGCCCCCTTGTCAATTTTCTTTGCTTCGGTTAGGGTTGCCAAGATACTTTACCCACCACATTTCTATTATCGAATCCCACGGCACCTTGGGCAAGACAACTTCTCTTCACGTGGAGGCTGGGCCCGCAAACCGAGGGCGTAGGGCTTGTGACCAGGTCTCCGTCACTCCGGGGCCCATAACTTTTGATCCGTAAGGAGTTACGAGGCGTACAGCATTCCGTTGGAAAGCTCTATGAGAGCTCTACGACAGGGGCTGCCAGCTAGCTCGCTGTGCCCTTTTCGGAGCTCAAAATTGAACGTTTTCATTAGTTTCGGGCCACATTTCTTCTTTTGCTCTATTTTTTCGTCCCGGATCGTACGTCGTGAGCTGTTAAAAGGATGACAACCTTACTCGCGGCACATTAGAGGACCCTACAATGCGTCGATATCACGTCTTGCTAGGATGCTGCATTGTTGAAGCGGATGGGTTGTCGTTAAGCCCATTGGGCCTTTTGAATGGGCCATATCTGTAGGCTGGGACTGTGAACCATTAACACATAAAGGAATTGTGCCCTCAACATGACGGGTGCGATCATACCAGCAATAATGCACCGGATCCCATCAGAACTCCGAAGTTAAGCGTGCTTGGGCGAGAGTAGTACAAGGATGGGTGACCCCCTGGGAAGTCCTCGTGTTGCACCCCCCTTTTCAATTTTTTTTTCTCCGGTTAGGGTTGCCAAGATACTTTACCCACCACATTTCTATTATCGAATACCACGGCACCTTGGGCAAGACAACTTCTCTTCACGTGGAGGCTGGGCCCTCAAATCGGTGCCCATAACTTTTGATCCGTAAGGAGTTACGAGGCGCACAGCATACCGTTGGAAAGCTTTCTGAGAGCTCTACGACGGGGGCAGCAACCTAGCTCGCTGGGCCCTTTTCGGAGCTCAAAATTGAACGTTTTCATCAGTTTCGGGCCACTTTTCTTCTTTTCTATGTTTTTTCGTCCCGGATCATACGTCGTGAGCTGTTAAAAGGACGACAACCTTACTCGCGGCACATTAGAGGACCCTACAATGCATCGATACCACATCTTGCTAGGATGCTGCGTTGTTGAAGCGGAGGGGTTGTCGTTAAGCCCATTGGGCCTTTTGAATGGGCCAGCTCTCTTGGCTGGGATAGTGAACCGTTAACACATAAAGGAATTGTGCCCTCAACATGAAGGGTGCGATCATACGAGCACTAATGCACCGGATCCCATCATAACTCCGAAGTTAAGCGTGCTTGGGCGAGAGTAGTACTAGGATGGGTGACCCCCTTGGAAGTCGTCGTGTTGCACACCCCTTTTCAATTTTTTTTGCTCCGGTTAGGGTTGCCAAGATTCTTTACCCACCACATTTCTATTATCGAATCCCACGGCACCTTGGGCCAGACAACTTCTCTTCACGTGGAGGCTGGGCCCGCAAACCGGTGCCCATAACATTTGATCCGTAAGGAGTTACGAGGGCCACAGCATACCCTTGGAAAGCTCTCTGAGAGCACTACGACAGGGGCAGCCAGCTAGCTCGCTGTGCCCTTTTCGGATCTCAAAATCGGACGTTTTCATTAGTTTCGGGCCGCTTTTCTACTTTTGCTCTGTTTTTCCGTCCCGGATCGTACGTCGTGAGCTGTTAAAAGGACGACAACCTTACTCGTGGCACATTAGAGGACCCTACAATGAGTCGATATCACGTCTTGCGAGGATGCTGCGTTGTTGAAGCGGATGGGTTGTCGTTAAGCCCAATGGGCCTTTTGAATGGGCCATATCTCTCGGCTGCCACTGTGAACCGTTAACACATAAAGGAATTGTGCCCTCAACATGACGGGTGCGATCATACCAGCACTAATGCACCGGATCCCATCAGAACTCCGAAGTTAAGCGTGCTTGGGCGAGAGTAGTACTAGGATGGGTGACCCCCTTGGAAGTCCTCGTGTTGCACCCCCCTTTTCAATTTTTTTTGCTCCGGTTAGGGTTGCCAAGATACTTTACCCACCACATTTCTATTATCGAATACCACGGCACCTTGGGCAAGACAACTTCTCTTCACATGGAGGCTGGGCCCGCAAACCGGTGCCCATAACTTTTGATCCGTAAGGAGTTACGAGGCGCACAGCATACCGTTGGAAAGCTCTCTGAGAGCTCTACGACGGGGGCAGCTAGCCAGCTTGCTGTGCCCTTTTCGGAGCTCAAAATTGAACATTTTCATTAGTTTCGGGCCACTTTTCTTCTTTTGCTCTGTTTTTCCGTCCCGGATCGTACGTCGTGAGCTGTTAAAAGGACGACAACCTTACTCGCGGCACATTAGAGGACCCTACAATGCGTCGATATCACGTCTTGCGAGGATGCTGCGTTGTTGAAGCGGATGGGTTGTCGTTAAGCCCATTGGGCCTTTTGAATGGGCCATATCTCTTGGCTAGGACTGTGAACCGTTAACACATAAAGGAATTGTGCCCTCAATATTACGGGTGCGATCATACCAGCACTAATGTACCAGATCCCTTCAAAACTCCGAAGTTAAGCGTGCTTGGGCGAGAGTAGTACTAGAATGGGTGACCCCCTTGGAAGTCCTCGTGTTGCACCCCCCTTTTCAATTTTTATTGCTCCGGTTAGGGTCGCCAAGATACGTTACCCACCACATTTCTATTATCGAAAACCACGGCACCTTGGGCAAAACAACAACTCTTCACAAGGAGGCTGGGCCCGCAAACCGGTGCCCATAACTTTTGATCCGTATGGAGTTACGAGGTACACAGCATACCGTTGGAAAGCTCTCTGAGAGCTCTACGACGGGGGCAGCTAGCTAGCTCGCTGTGCCCTTTTCGGAGCTCAAAATCGAACATTTTAATCAGTTTCGGGCCACTTTTCTTCTTTTGCTCTGTTTTTTCGTCCCGGATCGTACATCGTGAGCTGTTCAAAGGACGACAACCTTACTCGTGGCACATTAGAGGACCCTACAATGCGTCGATATCTCGTCTTGCGAGGATTCTGGGTTGTTGAAGCGGATGGGTTGTCGTTAAGCCCATTGGGCTTTCTGAATGGGCCATCTCGCTTGGCTAGGACAGTGAACCGTTAACACATAAAGGAATTGTGCCCTCAACATGACGGGTGCGATCATACCAGCACTAATGCACCGGATCCCATCAGAACTCCGAAGTTAAGCGTGCTTGGGCGAGAGTAGTACTAGGATGGGTGACCCCTTGGGAAGTCCTCGTGTTGCATCCCCCTTTTCAATTTTTTTTCTCCGGTTAGGGTTGCCAAGATACTTACCCACCACATTTCTATTATCAAATCCCACGGCACCTTGGGCAAGACAACTTATCTTCACGTGGAGCCTGGGCCCGCAAACCGATGCCCATAACTTTTGATCCGTAAGGAATTACGAGGCGCACAGCATACAGTTGGAAAGCTCTCTGAGAGCTTTACGACGGGGGTAGCTAGCTAGCTCGCTGTGCCCTATTCGTAGCTCAAAATTGAACGTTTTCATCAGTTTCAGGCCACTTTTCTTCTTTTGCTCTATTTTTCCGTCCCGGATCGTACGTCGTGAGCTGTTAAAAGGACGACAACCTTACTCGTGGCACATTAGAGGACCTTACAATGCGTCGATATCACGTCTTACGAGGATGCTGCGTTGTTGAAGCGGATGGGTTGTCGTTAAGCCCATTGGGCCTTTTGAATGGGCCATATCTCTAGGCTGGGACTGTGAACCGTTAACACATAAAGGAATTGTGCCCTCAACATGACGGGTGCGATCATACCAGCACTAATGCACCGGATCCCATCAGAACTCAGAAGTTAAGCGTGCTTGGGCGAGAGTAGTACTAGGATGGGTGACCCCCTGGGAAGTCCTCGTGTTGCACCCCCTTTTTCAATTTTTTTTGCTCCGGTTAGGGTTGCCAAGATACTTTACCCACAACATTTCTATTATCGAATCCCAAGGCACCTTGGGCAAGACAACTTCTCTTCACGTGGAGGCTGAACCCGCAAACGGAGGGCGTAGGGCTTGTTCCTAGGTCCCTGTCGCTCCGGTTCCCATAACTTTTGATCCGTAAGGAGTTACGCGGCGCACAGCATACCGTTGGAAAGCTCTCTGAGAGCTCTACGACGGGGGCAGCCTGCTAGCTCGCTGTACCCTTTTCAGAGCTCAAAATCGAACGTTTTCATTAGTTTCAGGCCACTTTTCTTCTTTTGCTCTGTTTTTCCGTCTCGGATCGTACGTCGTGAGCTGTTAAAAGGATGATAACCTTACTCGCGGCACAATAGAGGACCCTACATTGCGTCGATATCATGTCTTTCTAGGATGCTGCATTGTTGAAGCAGATGGGTTATCGTTAAGCCCATTGGGCCTTTTGAATTGGCCATCTCTCTAGGCTGGGACTGTGAACCGTTAACACATAAAAGAATTGTGCCCTCAACATGACGGGTGCGATCATACCAGCAATAATCCACCGAATCCCATTAGAACTTCGAAGTTAAGCGTGCTTGGGCGAGAGTAGTACTAGGATGGGTAACCACCTGGGAAGTCCTCGTGTTGGACCCCCTTTTCAATTTTTTTTGCCCTTGTTAGGGTTGCCAAGATACTTTACCCACCACATTTCTATTATCGAATCCCACGGCACATTGGGCAAGACAACTTCTCTTCACGTGGAGGCTGGGCCCGCAAACCGAGGGCGTAGGGTTTGTGACCAGGTCTCCGTCGCTCCGGTGCCCATAACTTTTGATCCGTAAGGAGTTATGAGGCGCACAGCATACCGTTGGAAAGCTCTCTGAGAGCTCTACGATGGGGGCAGCAAGCTAGCTCGTTGTGCCCTTTTTGGAGCTCAAAATCGAACGTTTTCATTAGTTTCGGGCCACTTTTCTTCTTTTGCTCTGTTTTTCCGTCCCGGATCGTACGTTGTGAGCTGTTAAAAGGATGACAACTCTACTCGCGGCACATTAGAGGACCTTACAATGCGTCGATATCACGTCTTGCGAGGATGCTGCGTTGTTGAAGCGGATGGGTTGTCGTTAAGCCCATTGGGCCTTTTGAATGGGCCATATCTCTAGGCTGGGACTGTGAACCGTTAACACATAAAGGAATTGCGCCCTCAACATGACGGGTGCGATCATACCAGCGCTAATGCACCGGATCCCATCAGAACTCCGAAGTTAAGCGTGCTTGGGCGAGAATAGTACTAGGATGGGTGACCCCCTTGGAAGTCCTCGTGTTGTACCCCCCTTTTCAATTTTTTTTACTCCGGTTAGGGTTGCCAAGATACTTTACCCACCACATTTCTATTATCGAATACCACGGCACCTTGGGCAACACAACTTCTCTTCACATGGAGGCTGTGCCCGCAAACCGGTGCCCATAACTTTTGATCCGTAAGGAGTTACGAGCCGCACAGCATACCGTTGGAAAGCTCTCTGGGAGCTCTACGACGCGGGCAGCTAGCTAACTTGCTGTGCCCTTTTCGGAGCTCAAAATCGAAAGTTTTCATCAGTTTCGGGCCACTTTTCTTCTTTGGCTCTGTTTTTCCGTCCCGGATCGTACGCCGTGAGCTGGTAAAAGGACGACAACCTTACTCGCGGCACAATAGAGGACCATACAATGCATCGAAATCACGTCTTGCGAGGATGCTGCGTTGTTGGTGGGGATGGGTTGTCGTTAAGCCCATTGGGCCTTTTGAATTGGCCATATCTCTAGGGTGGGACTGTGAACGGTTAACACATAAAGGAATTGTGCCCTCAACATGACGGGTGCGATCAAACCAGCACTAATGAACCGGATCCCATCAGAACTCCGAAGTTAAGCGTGCTTGAGCGACAGTAGTACTAGGATGGGTGACCCCCTGGGAAGTCCTCGTGTTGCACCCCCCTTTTCAATTTTTTTTACTCCAGTTAGGGTTGCCAAGATACTTTACCCACCACATTTCTATTATCGAATCCCACGGCACCTTGGGCAAGACAACTTCTCTTCACGTGGAGGCTAGGCTCGCAAACCGAGCGCGTAGGGCTTGTGACCAGGTCTCCGTCGCTCCGGTGCCTATAACTTTTGATCCGTAAGGAGTTACGAGGAGCACAGCATACCGTTGGAAATCTCTCTGAGAGCTCTACGATGGGGGCAGCTAGCTAGCTCGATGTGCCCTTTTCGGAGCTCAAAATCGAACGTTTTCATCAGTTTTGGACCACTTTTCTTCTTTTGCTCTGTTTTTCCGTACCGGATCGTACGTCGTGAGCTGTTAAAAGGACGACAACCTTACTCGCGGCATATTAGAGGACCCTACAATGCGTCGATATCACGTCTTGCGAGGATGCTGCGTTGTTGAAGCGGATGGGTTGTCGTTAAGCCCATTGGGCCTTTTGAATGGGCCATATCTCTAGGCTGGGACTGTGAACCGTTAACACATAAAGGAATTGTGCCCTCAACATGACGGGTGCGATCATACCAGCACTAATGCACCGGATCCCATCAGAACTCCGAAGTTAAGCGTGCTTGGGCGAGAGTAGTACTAGGATGGGTGACCCCCTGGGAAGTCCTCGTGTTGCCCCCCATTTTCAATTTTTTTTTTCTCCGGTTAGGGTTGCCAAGATACTTTACCCACCACATTTCTATTATCGAATCCCATGGCACCTTGGGCAAGACAACTTCTCTTCACGAGGAGGCTGGGCCCGCAAACCGAGGGCGTAGGGCTTGTTACCAGGTCTCCGTCGCTCCGGTGCCCATAACTTTTGATCCGTAAGGAGTTACGAGGCGCACAACATACCGTTGGAAAGCTCTCTGAGAGCTCTACGAAGGGGGCAGCAAGCTACCTCCCTGTGCCCTTTTCGGAACCCAAAATCGAACATTTTCATCAGTTTCGGGCAACTTTTCCTCTTTTGCTCTATTTTTCCGTCCCGGATCGTACGTCGTGAGCTGTTAAAAGGATGACAACCTAACTCGCGGGACATTAGAGGACCCTACAATGCGTCGATATCACGTCTTGCGAGGATGCTGCGTTGTTGAAGCGGATGGGTTGTCGTTAAGCCCATTGGGCCTTTCGAATGGGCCATATCTCTTGGCTGGGACTGTGAACCGTTAACACATAAAGAAATTGTGCCCACAAAATGACGGGTGCAATCATACTAGCACTAATGCACCGGATCGCATCAGAACTCCGAAGTTAAGCGTGCTTGGGCGAGAGTAGCACTAGGATAGGTGACCCCTTTGGAAGTCCTCGTGTTGCACCCCTCTTTTCAATTTTTTTTTGCTCCGGTTAGGGTTGCCAAGATACTTTACCTACCACATTTCTATTATCGAGTCCCACGGTACCTTGGGCAAGACAACTTCTCTTCACGGGGTGGCTGGGCCCGCAAACCGAGGGCGTAGGGCTTGGGACTAGGTCTCCGTCGCTTCGGTTCCCATAACTTTTGATCCGTGAGGAGTTACGAGGCGCACAGCATACCGTTGGAAAGCTCTCTGAGAGCTCTACGACGGTGGTAGCAAGTTAGCAGGCTGTACCCTTTTCGGAGCTCAAAATCAAACGTTTTTATCAGTTTCGGGCCACTTTTCTTCTTTTGCTCTGTTTTTCCGTCCTGGATCGTACGTCGTGAGCTGTTAAAAGGACGACAATCTTACTCGCGGCACATTAGAGGACCCTACAATGCGTTGATATCACGTCTTGCGAGGATGCTGCGTTGTGGAAGCGAATGGGTTGTCGTTAAGCCCATTGGGCCTTTTGAATGGGCCATATCTCTAGGCTGGGACTGTGAACCGTTAACACATAAAGGAATTGTGCCCTCAACATGACGGGTGCGATCATACCAGCACTAATGCACCGGATCCCATCAGAACTCCGAAGTTAAGCGTGCTTGGGCGAGAGTAGTACTAGGATGGGTGACCCCCTGGGAAGTCCTCGTGTTGCACCCCCCTTTTCAATTTTTTTTGCTCCGGTTAGGGGTGCCAAGATACTTTACCCACCACATTTCTATTATCGAATCCCACGGCACCTTGGGCACGACAACTTCTCTTCACGTGGAGGCTGGGCCCGCAAACCGAGGGCGTAGGGCTTGTGACCAGGTCTCCGTCGCTCCGGTGCCCATAACTTTTGATCCGTAAGGTGTTACGAGGCATACAGCATACCGTTGGAAAGCTCTCTGAGAGCTCTACGACGGGGGCAGCAAGCTAGCTTGCTGTGCCCTTTTCGGAGCTCAAAATCGAACGTTTTCATCAGTTTCGGGCCACTTTTCTTCTTTTGCTCTGTTTTTCCGTCCCGGATCGTACGTCGAGAGCTGTTAAAAGGACGACAACCTTACTCGTGGCACATTAGAGGACCCTACAATGCGTCGATATCACGTCTTGCGAGGATGCTACGTTGTTGAAGCGGATGGGTTGTCGTTAAGCCCATTGGGCCTTTTGAATGGGCCATATCTCTAGGCTGGGACTATGAACCGTTAACACATAAAGGAATTGTGCCCTCAACATGACGGGTGCGATCATACCAGCACTAATGCACCGGATCCCATTAGAACTCCGAAGTTAAGCGTGCTTCGGCGAGAGTAGTACTAGGATGGGTGACCCCCTGGAAAGTCCTCGTGTTGCACCCCCCTTTTCAATTTTTTTTGCTCCGGTTAGGGTTGCCAAGATACTTTACCCACAACATTTCTATTATCGAATCCCACGGCACCTTGTTTAAGACAACTTCTCTTCACGTGGAGGCTAGGCCCGCAAACCGAAGGCGTAGGGATTGTGACCAGGTCTCCATCGCTCCGGTGCCCATAACTTTTGATCCGTAAGGAGTTACACGGCGCACATCATACTGTTGGAAAGCTCTCTGAGAGCTCTACGACGGTGGCAGCAAGCTACCTCGCTGTGCCCTTTTCGGAGCACAAAATCGAACGTTTTCATCAGTTTCGGGCCACTTTTCCTCTTTTACTCTATTTTTCCGTCCCGGATCGTACGTCGTGAGCTGTTAAAAGGATGACAACCATACTCGCAGCACATTAGAGGACCCTACAATGCGTCGATATCACGTCTTGCGAGGATGCTGCGTTGTTGAAGCGAATGGGTTGTCGTTAAGCCCATTGGGCCTTTCGAATGGGCCATTTCTCTAGGCTAGGACTGTGAACCGTTAACACATAAAGGAATTGTGCCCTCAACATGACGGGTGCGATCATACCAGCACTAATGCACCGGATCCCATCAGAACTCCGAAGTTAAGCGTGCTTGGGCGAGAGTGGCACTAGGATGGGTGACCCCCTGGGAAGCCCTCGTGTTGCCCCCCTCTTTTCAATTTTTTTTGCTCCGGTTAGGGTTGCCAAGATACTTTACCCACCACATTTCTATTATCGAATCCCACAGCACCTTGGGCTAGACAACTTCTCTTCACGTGGAGGCTGGGCCCGCAAACCGAGGGCGTAGGGCTTGTGACCAGGTCTCCGTTGCTCTGGTGCCCATAACTTTTGATCCGTAAGGAGTTACGAGGCGCACAACATACCGTTGGAAAGCACTCTGAGAGCTCTACGACAGGGCAGCAAACTAGCTCGCTGTGCCCTTTTCGGAGCTCAAAATCGAACGTTTTCATCAGTTTCGGGCCACATTTCTTCTTTTGCTCTGTTTTTTCATCCCGGATCGTAAGTCGTGAGCTGTTAAAAGGACGACAACCTTACTCACGGGACATTAGAGGGCCCTACAATACGTCGATATCACGTCTTGCGAGGATGCTGCGTAGTTGAAGCGGATGGGTTATCGTTAAACCCATTAGGCCTTTTGAATGGGCCATATCTCTTGGATGAGACTGTGAACCGTTAACACATAAAGAAATTGTGCCCTCAACATGACGGCTGCGATCATACCAGCACTAATGCACCGGATCCCATCAGAACTCCGAAGTTAAGCATGCTTGGGCGAGAGTGGCACTAGGATGGGTGACCCCCTGGGAAGTCCTCGTGTTGCACCCCCCTTTTCAATTTTTTTTGCTCCGGTTAGGGTTGCCAAGATACTTTACCCACCACATTTCTATTATCGAATTCCAAGGCACCTTGGGCAAAATAACTTCTCTTCACGTGGAGGCTGGGCCCGCAAAGCGAGGGCGTAGGGCTTGTGACTAGGTGCCCGTCGCTCCAGTGCCCATAACTTTTGATCTGTAAGGAGTTACGAGGCGCACAGCAAACCATTGGAAAGCTCTCTGAGAGCTCTACGACGGGGTTAGCAAGCAAGATCGCTGTACCCTTTTCGGAGCTCAAAATCGAACATTTTCATCAGTTTCGGGCCACTTTTCTTCTTTTGCTCTATTTTTCCGTCCCGGATCGTACGTCGTGAGCTGTTAAAAGGACGACAACCATACTCGCGGCACATTAGAGGACCCTATAATGCGTCGATATCACGTCTTACGAGGATGCTGCGTTGTTGAAGCGGATAGGTTGTCGTTAATCCCATTGGGCCTTTTGAATGGGCCATATCTCTAGGCTGGGACTGTGAACCGTTAACACATAAAGGAATTGTGCCCTCAACATGACGGCTGCGATCATACCAGCACTAATGCACCGGATCCCATCAGAACTCCGAAGTTAAGAGTGCTTGGGCGAGAGTGGCACTAGGATGGGTGACCCCCTGGGAAGTCCTCGTGTTGCACCCCCCTTTTCAATTTTTTTTGCTCCGGTTAGGGTTGCCAAGATACTTTATCCACCACATTTCTATTATCGAATCCCATGGCACCTTGGGCAAGAAAACTTCACTTCACGTGGACGCTGGGCCTGCAAACCGAGGGCGTAGGGCTTGTGACCAGGTCTCCGTCGCTCCGGTGCCCATAACTTTTGATCCGTAAGGAGTTACGAGGCGCACAGCATACCGTTGGAAAGCTCTCTGAGAGCTCTACGACGGGGGCAGCTAGCTAGCTCGCTTTGCCATTTTCGGAGCTCAAAATCGAACGTTTTCATCAGTTTCGGGCCACTTTTCTTCTTTTGCTCTGTTTTTCCATCCCGGATCGTACGTCGTGAGCTGTTAAAAGGACGACAACCTTACTCGCGGCACATTAGAGGACCCTACAACGCGTCGATATCTCGTCTTGCCAGGATGCTGGGTTGTTGAAGCGGATGGGTTGTCGTTAAGCCCATTGGGCATTCTGAATGGGCCATCTTTCTAGGCTTGGACTGTGAACCATTAACACATAAAGGAATTGTACCCTCAACATGATAGGTGCGATCATACCAGCACTAATGCACCGGATCCCATCATAACTCCGAAGTTAAGCGTGCTTGGGCGAGAGTTGCCCTAGGATGGGTGACCCCCTAGGAAGTCCTCGTGTTGCATCTCCCTTTTTCAATTTTTTTTCCTCCGGTTAGGGTTGCCAAGATACTTTATCCAACACATTTCTATTATCGAATCCCACGGCACCTTGGGCAAGACAACTTCTCTTCACGAGGAGGCTGGGCCCGCAAACCGAGGGTGTAGGGCTTGTAACAAGGTCTCCGTCGATCCGGTGCCCATAACTTTTGATCCGTAAGGAGTTACGAGGTGCACAGCATACCGTTGGAAAGCTCTCTGAGAGCTCTACGACGGGGGTAGCTAGTTAGCTTGCTATGCCCTTTTCGGAGCTCAAAATCGAACGTTTTCATCAGTTTCGGGCCACTTTTCTTCTTTTGCTCTGTTTTTCCATCCCGGATCATACGTCGTGAGCTGTTAAAAGCACGACAACCTTACTCGCGGCACATTAGAGGACCCTACAATGCGTCGATATCACGTCTTGCAAGGATGCTGTGTTGTTGAAGCGAATGGGTTGTCGTTAAGCCCATTGGGCCTTCTAAATGGGATATCTCACTAGGCTGGGTCTATGAACCGTTAACACATAAAGGAATTGTGCCCTCAACATGACGGGTGCGATCATACCAGCACTAATCCACCGGATCCCAATAGAACTCCGAAGTTAAGCGTGCTTGGGCGAGAGTAGTACTAGGATGGCTGACCCCCTGGGAAGTCCTCGTGTTGCACCCCCCTTTTCAATTTGTTTTCCTCCGGTTAGGGTTGCCAAGATACTTTATCCACCCCAATTCTATTATCGAATCCCACGGCACCTTGGGCAAGACAACTTCGCTTCACTTGGAGGCTGTGCCTGCAAACCGAGGGCGTAGGGCTTGTGTCCAGGTATCCGTCGCTCCGGTGCCTATAACTTTTTATCCGTAAGGAGTTACACGGCGCACAGCATACCGTTGGAAAGCTCTTTGAGAGCTCTACGACAGGGGCAGCCAGCTAGCACGCTGTGCCCTTTTCGGAGCTCAAAATTGAACGTTTTCATTAGTTTCGGGCCACTTTTCTTCTTTTTCTCTGTTTTTCCGTCCCTGATGGTCCGTCGTGAGCTGTTAACAGGACAACAACCTTACTCACGGCACATTAGAGGACCCTACAATGTGTCGATATCACATCTTGCGAGGATGCTGCGTTGTTGAAGCGGATAGGTTGTCGTTAAGCCCATTGGGCCTTTTGAATGGGCCATATCTCTAGGCTGGGACTGTGAACCGTTAACACATAAAGGAATTGTGCCCTCAACATGACGGGTGCGATCAAACCAGCACTAATGCACCGGATCCCATCAGAACTCTGAAGTTAAGCGTGCTTGGGCGAGAGTAGTACTAGGATGGGTGACCCCCTGGGAAGTCCTCGTGTTGCACCCCCCTTTTCAATTTTTTTTTGCTCCGGTTAGGATTGCCAATATACTTTATCCACCACGTTTCTATTATCGAATCCCACGGCACCTTGGGCAAGACAACTTCTCTTCACGTGGAGGCTGGGCCCGCAAACCGAGGGCGTAGGGCTTGTGACCAGGTCTCCGTCGCTCCGGTGCCCATAACTTTTGATCCGTAAAGAGTTACGAGGCGCACAGCATACCGTTGGAAAGCTCTCTGAGAGGTCTACGACGGGGGCTGCGAGCTAGCTCTCTGTGCCATTTTCGGAGCTCAAAATCGAACGTTTTCATCCGTTTCGGGCCACTTTTCTTCTTTTACTCTGTTTTTCCGTCTCGGATGGTCCGTCGTGAGCTGTTAAAGGGACGACAACCTTACTCGCGGCACATTAGAGGACCCTACAATGCGTCGATATCACGTCTTGCGAGGATGCTGCGTTGTTGAAGCGGATGGGTTGTCGTTAAGCCCATTGGGCCTTTTGAATGGGCCATATCTCTAGGCTGGGACTGTGAACCGTTAACACATAAAGGAATTGTGCCCTCAACATGACCGGGTCGGTCATACCAGCACTAATGCTCCGGATCCCATTAGAACTCCGAAGTTAAGCGTGCTTGGGCGAGAGTAGTACTAGGATGGGTAACCCCCTGGGAAGTCCTCGTGTTGCACCCCCCTTTTCAATTTTTTTTGCTCCGGTTAGGGTTGCCAAGATGCTTTACCCACCACATTTCTATTATCGAATCCCACGGCACCTTGGGCAAGACAACTTCTCTTCACGTGGAGGCTGGGCCCGCAAACCGAGGGCGTAGGGCTTGTGACCAGGTCTCCGTCGCTCCGGTGCCCATAACTTTTGATCCGTAAGGAGTTACGAGGCGCACAGCATACCGTTGGAAAGCTCTCTGAGAGCTCTACGACGGGGGCAGCCAGCTAGCTCGCTGTGCCCTTTTCGGAGCTCAAAATCGAACGTTTTCATTAGTTTCGGGCCACTTTTCTTCTTTTGCTCTGTTTTTCCGTCCCGGATGGTCCGTCGTGAGCTGTTAAAAGGACGACAACCTTACTCGCGGCACATTAGAGGACCCTACAATGCGTCGATATCACGTCTTGCGAGGATGCTGCGTTGTTGAAGCGGATGGGTTGTCGTTAAGCCCATTGGGCCTTTTGAATGAGCCATATCTCTAGGCTGGGACTGTGAACCGTTAACACCTAAAGGAATTGTGCCCTCAACAAGATGCGTGCGATCATACCAGCACTAATGCACCGGATCCCATCAGAACTCCGAAGTTAAGCGTGCTTGGGCGAGAGTAGTACTAGGATGGGTGACCCCCTGGGAAGTCCTCGTGTTGCACCCCCCATTTCAATTTTTTTTGCTCCGGTTAGGGTTGCCAAGATACTTTACCCACCACATTTCTATTATCGAATCCCACGGCACCTTGGGCAAGACAACTTCTCTTCACGTGGAGGCTGGGCCCGCAAACCGAGGGCGTAGTGCTTGTGACCAGGTTTCCGTCGCACCGGTGCCCATAAATTTTGATCCGTAAGGAGTTACGAGGCGCACAACATACCGTTGGAAAGCTCTCTGAGAGCTCTACGACCGGTGCAGCTAGTTAGCTTGCTGTGCCCTTTTCGGAGCTCAAAATTGAACGTTTTCATTAGTTTTGGGCCACTTTTCTTCTTTTGCTCTGTTTTTCCGTCCCAGATGGTACGTCGTGAGTTGTTAAAAGGACGACAACCTTACTCGCGGCATATTAGAGGACCTTACAATGCGTCGATATCACATCTTGCGAGGATGCTGCGTTGTTGAAGCGGATGTGTTGTCATTAAGCCCATTGGGCCTTTTGAATGGGCCATATCTCTAGGCTGGGACTGTGAACTGTTAACACATAAAGGAATTGTGCCCTCAACATAACGGGTGCGATCATACCAGGACTAATGCTCCGGATCCCCTCAGAACTCCGAAGTTAAGCGTGCTTGGGCGAGAGTAGTACTAGAATGGGTGACCCCCTGGGAAGTCCTCGTGTTGCACCCCCTTTTTACATTTTTTTTGCTCCGGTTAGTGTTGCCAAGAAGCTTTACCCACCTCATTTCTATTATCGAATCCCACGGCACCTTGGCCAAGACAACTTCTCTTCTCGTGGTGGCTGGGCCCACAAACCGAGGGCATAGGGCTTGTGACCAGGTCTCCGTCGCTCCGGTGCCCATAACTTTTGATCCGTAAGGAGTTATGAGGTGCACAGCATACCGTTGGAAAGCTCAGTGAGAGCTCTACGACGGGGGCAGCCAGCTAGCTCGCTATGCCCTTTTCGGAGCTCAAAAACGAACGTTTTCATTAGTTTCGGGCGACTTTTCTTCTTTTGCTCTGTTTTTTCGTCCCGGATGCTCCGTCGTGAGCTGTTAAAAGGACGACAACCTTACTCACGGCACATTAGAGGACCCTACAATGCGTCGATATCATGTCTTGCGAGGATGTTGCGTTGTTGAAGCGGATGGGTTGTCGTTAAGCCCATTGGACCTTTTGAATGGGCCATATCTCTAGGCTGGGACTGTGAACCGTTAATACATAAAGGAATTGTGCCCTCAACATGTCGGGTGCGATCATACCAGCACTAATGCACCGGATCCCATCAGAACTCCGAAGTTAAGCGTGCTTGAGCGAGAGGAGTACTAGGATGGGTGACCCCTAGCGAAGTCCTCGTGTTGCACCCCCCTTTTCAATTTTTTTTGCTCCGGTTAGGGTTGCCAAGATACTTTACCCACCACATTTCTATTATCGAATCCCACAGCACCTTGGGCAAGACAACTTCTATTCACGTGGAGGCTGGGGCCCCAAACCGAGGACGTAGGGCTTGTGACCAGGTCTCCGTCGCTCCGGTGCCCATAACTTTTGATCCGTAAGGAGTTACGAGGCACACAGCATACCGTTGGAAAGCTCTCTGAGAGATCTACGACGGGGGCAGCCAGCTAGTTCGCTATGCCCTTTTCGGAGCTCAAAATTGAACGTTTTCATTAGTTTCAGGCCACTTTTCTTCTTTTGCTCTGTTTTTCCTTCTCGGATGGTACGTCGTGTGCAGTTAAACGGACGACAACCTTACTCGCGGCACATTAGAGGACCCTACAATGCGTCGATATCACGTCTTGCGAGGATGCTGCGTTGTTGAAGCGGATGGGGTGGCGTTAAGCCCATTGTGCCTTTTGAATGGGCCATATCTCTAGGCTGGGACTGTGAACGGTTAACACATAAAGGAATTGTGCCCTCAACATAACAGGTGCGATCATATCAGCATTAATTCTCCGGATCCCATCAGAACTCCGAAGTGAAGCGTGCTTAGGCGAGAATAGTACTAGGATGAGTGTCCCACTGGGAAGTCCTCGTGTTGAACCCCCCTTTTCAATTTTTTTTGCTCCGGTTAGGGTTGCCAAGATGCTTTACCCACCTCATTTCTATTATCGAATCCCACGGCACCTTGGCCAAGACAACTTCTCTTAACGTGGAGGCTGGGCCCGCAAATCGAAGGCGTAGGGCTTGTGACCAGGTCTCCGTCGCTCCGGTGCCCATAACTTTTGATCCGTAAGGAGTTACGAGGCGCACAGCATACCGTTGGAAAGCTCTCTGAGAGTTCTATGAAGGGCCAGCAAGCTTGCTTGCTGTGCCTTTTTTGGAGCTCAAAATCGAACGTTTTCATCAGTTTCGGGCCACTTTTCTTCATTGGCTATGTTTTTCCGTCCCGGATCGTACGTCGTGAGCTTTTAAAAGGACAACAACCTTACTCGCGGCACATTAGAGGACCCTACAATCCATCGATATCACGTCTTGCGAGGATGCTGCGTTGTTGAAGCGGATGGGTTGTCGTTAAGCCCATTGGGCCTTTTGAATGGGCCATATCTCTAGGCTGGAACTGTGAACCGTTAACACATAAAGGAATTGTGCCCTCAACATGACGGGTGCGATCATACCAGTACTAATGCACCGGATCCCATCAGAACTCCGAAGTTAAGCGTGCTTGGGCGAGAGTAGTACTAGGATGGGTGACCCCCTGGGAAGTCCTCGTGTTGCACCCCCATTTTCAATTTTTTTTGCTCCGGTTAGGGTTGCCAAGATACTTTACCCACCACATTTCTATTATCGAATCCCACGGCACCTTGGGCAAGACAACTTCTCTTCACGTGGAGGCTGGGCCCGCAAACCGAGGGCGTAGGGCTTGTGACCAGGTCTCCGTCGCTCCGGTGCCCATAACTTTTGATCCGTAAGGAGTTACGAGGTGCACAGCATACCATTGGAAAGCTCTCTGAGAGCTCTACGATGGGGGCAGCCAGCTAGCTTGCTATGCCCTTTTTCAAACTCAAAATTGAACGTTTTCATCAGTTTCGGGCCACTTTTCTTCTTTTGCTCTGTTTTTCTGTCCCGGATCGTACGTCGTGAGCTGTTAAAAGGACGACAACCTTACTCGCGGTACATTAGAGGACCCCACAATGGGTCGATATCACGTCTTGCAAGGATGCTACGTTGTTGAAGCGGATGACTTGTCGTTAAGCCCATTGGGCCTTTTGAATGGGCCATATCTCTAGGCTGGTACTGTGAACCGTTAACACATAAAGGAATTGTGCCCTCAACATGACGGGTGTGATCATACCAGCACTAATGCACCGGATCCTATCAGAACTCCGAAGTTAAGCGTGCTTGGGCGAGAGTAGTACTAGGATGGGTGACCCCCTGGGAAGTCCTCGTGTTGCACCCCCCTTTTCAATTTTTTTTGCACCGGTTAGGGTTGCCAAGATACTTTACCCACTACATTTCTATTATCGAATCCCACGGCACCTTGGGCAAGACAACTTCTCTTCACGTGGAGGCTGGGCCCGCAAACCGAGGACGTAGGGCTTGTGACCAGGTCTCCGTCACTCCGGTGCAGATACCTTTTGCCCCGTAAGCAGTTACGCCGCGCACAGCAACCCGTTGGAAACCCCTCTGAGAGCTCTACGACGAGGGCAGCAAGCTCGCTTACTGGGCCCTTTTCGGAGCTCAAAATCGAACGTTTTCATCAGTTTCGGGCCACTTTTCATCTATTGCTCTGTTTTTCCGTCCCGGATCGTACGTCGTGAGCTGTTAAAAGGACGACAACCTTACTCGCGGCACATTAGAGGACCCTACAATGCATCTATATCACGTCTTGCGAGGATGCTGCGTTGTTGAAGCGGATGGGTTGTCGTTAAGTCCATTGGGCCTTCTTAATGGGCCATCTCTCTAGGCTGGGACTGTGAACCATTAACACATAAAGGAATTGAGCCCTCAACATGACGGGTGTGATCATACCAGCACTAATGCACCGGATCCCATCAGAACTCTGAAGTTAAGCGTGCTTGGGCGAGAGTAGTACTTGGATGGGTGACCCCCTGGGAAGTTCAAGTGTTGCACCCCGCTTTTCAATTTTTTTTGCTCCGGTTAGGGTTGCCAAGGTACTTTATCCACCACATTTCTATTATCGAATCCCACGGCACATTGGGCAAGACAACTTCGCTTCACGTGGAGGCCGGGCCCGCAAACCGAGGGCGTAGGGCTTGTGAGCAGGTCTCCGTCTCTCCGGTGCCCATAACTTTTGATCCGTAAGGAGTTACGCGGCGCACAGCATACTGTTGGAAAGCTCTCTGAGAGCTCTACGACGGGGGCAACTAGCTCGCTCACTCTGCCCTTTTCGGAGGTCAAAATGGTACGTTTTCATCAGTTTTGGGCCACTTTTCTTCTTTTGCTCTCTTTTTCCGTCCCGGATCGTACGTCGTGAGCTGTTAAAAGGACGACAACCTTACTCGCGGCACATTAGAGGACCCTACAATGCGTCGATATCACGTTTTGCGAGGATGCTGCGTTGTTGAAGCGGATGGGTTGTTGTTAAGCCCAATGGGCCTTTTGAATGGTCCATCTCTCTAGTCTGGGAGTGTGAACCGTTAACACATAAAGGAATTGTGGCCTCAACATGACGGCTGCGATCATACCAGCACTAATGCACCGGATCCCATCAGAACTCCTAAGTTAAGCGTGCTTGGGCGAGAATAGTTCTAGGATGGGTGACCCCCTGGGAAGTCCTCGTGTTGCACCCCCCTTTTCAATTTTTTTTGCTCCGGTTAGGGTTGCCAAGATACTTTACCCACCACATTTCTATTATCAAATCCCACGGCACCTTGGACAATACAACTTCTCTTCACGTGGAGGCTGGACCCGCAAACCGAGGGCGTAGGGCTTGTGACCAGGCCTCCGTCGCTCCGGTGCCCATAACTTTTGATCCGTAAGGAGTTACGAGGCGCACAACATATCGTTGGAAAGCTCTCTGAGAGCTCTACGACGGTGCAGCAAGCAAGCTTGCTGTGACCTTTTCGGAGCTCAATATCGAACGTTTTCATCAGTTTCGGGCCACTTTTCTTCTTTTACTCTGTTTTCCTGTCACGGATTGTACGTCGTGAGCTGTTAAAAGGACGACAACCTTACTCGCGGCACATTAGAGGACCCTAAAATGCGTCGATATCACGTCTTGCGAGGATGCTGCGTTGTTGAAGATGATGGGTTGTCGTTAAGCCCATTGGGCCTTTTGAATGGGCCATATCTCTAGGATGGGACTGTGAACCGTTAACACATAAAGGAATTTTGCCCTCAACATGACGAGTGCGATCATACCAACACTAATGCACCGGATCCCATCAGAACTCCGAAGTTAAGCGTGGTTGGGCGAGAGTAGTACTAGGATGGTTGACCCCCTGGGAAGTCCTCGTGGTGCATCCCCCTTTTCAATTTTTTTTGCTTCTGTTTGGGTTGCTAGGACACTTTAGCCACCACAGTTCTATTATCGAAACCCACGGGACCTTGGGCAAGACAACTTCTGTCGCACCCCAACCCGGCCAATAAGGTTAGACTAGGGTGTGAACTAAACATTCAAGTCACGTCTCGTACTTAACTGTTTATAAAGATTTAACACTTATCATTTTTAGCCTAAACTCCAACATTTTCTGGAAAACCGGCAATATAACGGCTGTAATTGGACTCTTTGGTTTGACCTTATTCTCTGAACACCTCAATTATTCCAATCATTAATCCAATTTCATTAAGGACTCCTATTTGTCACCAACCAATTTGCCTACTAGTTTATCTTGAAACTCTCGTTTGGTTAATAAGCCTAACATGATAACTATGCCCCGTTTATTTTTCAATTTCCTATCATGCAAGTACCTATTATCCTTTAGTTTGCAAATGAACACCTAAGTGAAATTAGATAGAATTAACTTAGTTGATTGTTCATCTAGTGGTTTGAATGCCTACGATAACTACTAATTAAGAAAACGAAAGCAAACAACCAAATAAAAGTTCGTCCGGTTATAGATAGTACAATCTCAGAATTAGACCCAAATTACAACGGGGTCATTTACATCAATAAACAACGAGCAACATAAAAGAAATAGTCTTCAAGTAGCATAGTTCACAAATAGCCATAATCACGCAAGGCACACAAGACAGGCAATCACTCCAGGGGTTCATCGTTAGGCACACCGTCCTCGGGTACCTGTACCTGTTCTTCTTCACCTGTGATGAAAAAGAGGGTGAGTCCTTATGAACTCAGCGAGGGGGAACGAGAAATACATTTTGAAACTCGTTTTTCGGTTCAATTTATGAAAACTCTTTTTGAGAACATGTCACGTATTACAAATAATAAGGTATGCAATTATAAGAAACAAATCGAGTAACGGATACAAAGTAAGGGAACAGAAATGCCAGTCTTTCCTCCCCGAGGTTCTCTAGGAACCAAGCGAGAGTACTTACATATAAGCACAGGAACAAGAATACTAGTCTTTCCTCCCCAAGGTTCTCTAGGAACCAAGCGAGAGTACTTATACACATTGTAAAAAGGATACGGTGAGCATTTGCTTTCAATGTCAATTTCGATTCATTTGGTGCGGCCGACTTCAATAATCCACTTATCGCTCCCAATTGGGTGTACTCCAGATGTACCCCGAAACCTACGACCCAACTCTCCGAGGGTGAAATGCCAAGCGAGAGAGGGAATTGGACCATGGTAGTCACGGTAACACCGGCAAGCCCGATGCCGCCCGGCGTGCGTGAAACACTACCATGCCACACTGAAAGGTTGCAACCTCGTATACAATGCCCATTTATGTCATTTAACATTTCACATTAGGAGGTCAACAAAGTAGGTTGCCTCCGAGCAAGTATATGATCACATTTTGACATATTGGCATATAAGGCATTGTAAGAACATATAATCATTTCATATATCCATTTGAAAGCAATTAAACTTTAACGGGCAGCCAAGTAATCATGTTCAAATAAACCATTGAATATCTTTTAACAATTCACATTAGGAGGACAACAAAGTAGGTTGCCTCCGAGCAATTTCAAGATCACATATTGCCAAGTAAACGAACGAGGCATGCTTGACATGAAATTTCACTTTGTAGAACACATAGAGTCATATGAACATTAAACGGGCAGCCCACTAAGCATATAATTTCCACACAATATCTAAATGATCAACACTTAGCAAGACTACCTAGTCATTAGGGTTTCCGTTTCATGCTTAACCATGTGATTAAACCCTAAGTCAACTCAAGTTCATTCACAAGTCATGCATCATTCAATTCAAACATCCTCAAGTACTCAAAACAGTCCACACAACATCCCAACACCACAATTCCAAGCAATTAGCACCACAAGAGGGGTTACAACAATTTTCCAAGCATATAGCTAAGTGAAACCTTTACTGCAATAGGCTGTTTTCCCACAATCAATAGGATAAACAAAAAATCTCCAAATTCAGTGAATAAGATGTCAACTAAAAGATTAAGAAGTTAACTAAACTCAGAAACAAACCTTGCATCAATTGGATTTCAGAATCATTAGTTATGGCCGAAACAGTGAGGTAGCACAAAACTGTCCAGATTTGCACACTTTTCAGAAATTGACATTTTTGAGGTCCTTATAGTCATTTTTAGCTTTGGTCCATTTCTGACAAAATTGTCCATAACTGAAAAATATAGTAGAACACCAATTTTCATGAATTTTGAACAACATTTACTAAGTCAAACATGGTTCGTTCCACAAGGTCAGTGCATCTGCCAAAACCTGATTCATTTTCCCAGATTTCCAGATTTGGTCATATTTTAATTATTTGCCATTTTGAGGACCTTAGAGTCAAATTTAGCTTCGCCCTATTTCTTGGAAAAATGTTCAAAACTGTCCAAACTAGTCACCCACAAATTTTCAAGCATTTTCAACATCATTTGCTTAGCTAAAATTACCTCGAACAGACTGGTCAGAGAGCTGTCATCCACTTCGACTTCACCTAGCATCATTTTCAAGCCAAGATCTTGCCATGCATGGTTGTTTAAGCTTATGAACGACCATATAGCTCAAGTACAGAAGCAAATACACACATTTATGAGCATGCATGTGAAATTTCAAAGAGTTTTCAAAAGCTTTTAACCCTCACCTTTGCAATCAACCAAAAGATGCACAAAAACCTTGTTGAGGCTCAAATTTCTTCCTCTTCTTGCTTAGCCGAGTTTCCAACTTGGTTTTCTCTATTTTTCCTAGCCTAGTAAGCAATCTCTTAGTACATGCATGTATTTAGGACTTGAATAAAAGAAATGGAATCTTAGTAACTCACCTAGGCCGAAAATGAAGCTTCAATGCACATGCATGAGTGATTTTTGCATCCTAGCTTGTTCGGTTGAGGTCCTTTTCTTGTGGCTTGCTTGGTTTAGCTATGGTGTGAAGAAGAGAAGCTATGGAGATGAAGAACTCAGCCAAAACCGAAATGGAGAGAGAAAATGAGAGGGAGAGAGAGAAATGTGAGGAAAGTGAGAGAAATGAGGCTTTTTGCAATTTTTTGAGCATGTGGTCAGCCTTTGTCACGCCCCAACCCGGCTTATAAAGGTTAGACTAGGGTGTGATCTAAACATTCAAGTCCTTTCACATTCTTAATCATTTTAGGAGGTTTAACACTTAACGTCTTATTCTAGACTTCAAAATTTTACCAGAAATCCGGCAGCATAACGGTTGTAATTGAGCTATTTGTTTTGACCTAAATTTTCTAACAGCCTCAAAACATTCATTTCAAATTCATTCCGGAATAGAATTTACTACTTAATCATCAATTGAATTGCCTATTGGTTATTTCGACGTCCCGTTTAATTTATAACCTAGCATAATACTATGCCTCGTTAGTCCATTTATTCTCGTTTCAAAATATGCATGTTTATCATAGCTTATTAGCGAGTACCTGTTGAGATTGGATAAGTCCATTTACCTATTCCTTAACCAAGCATCATAACTTGCGATAGATACTAGCGATAGTAAAAGCAAAACGATCAAAGTAGTGTCATGTCTAGTAGCGGTCTACCTAAAATAAGTACAAATCAAAATTAGACCCCAAATTACAACGGGGGTCTTATACATTAGCAACAGCAAGCAACATAAGATAAATGGTCTTCAAGCAGCACAAAATACACAAGTAATCACGTTCATGCAAAACAACAATAACAGGCAATCACTCCAGGGGTTCATCATTAGGTACATTATCCTCATGTTCCTGTACCTGTTCTTCTTCACCTGAAATGATAAAAGAGGGTGAGTCCTTATGAACTCAGCGAGGGGGAAACGAGAAATAAATTTTGAAACTCATTTTCCGGTTCACTTTATGAAAACCCCTTTTTAAAACATGTCACATATTACAAATAATATGGTAAGCAGTTATAAGAAACAAATCGAGAAACTGATACAATTACCAATCATTTCAAGGATACGGTGAGCATTTGCTCTCAATTCCAATTTCGAATTATTTGGTGCGGCCGACTTCAATAATCCACTTATCACTCCCAAATGGGTGTACTCCGGATGTACCCCGAAACCTACGACCCAACTCTCTGAGGGTGAAATGCCAAGTGAGAGAGGGAATTGGACCATGGTAGTCACGGTAACACCGGCAAGCCCGATGCCGCCCGGCGTGCGGGCAACACTACCACGCCACACGAAAGGTTGCAACCTCGTATGCAATGCACATTTATAACATTTATCATATCACATTAGGAGGACAACAAAGTAGGTTGCCTCCGAGCAGTTATAAGATCGCATGTTGACAAGTAGTCAAACGAAGCACGATAAGGCAAGTAATTTCACATGAAGGCAAATAGAGTCATATGAACATTAATCGGACAGCCATGTAACACATATAAAACAGGCCATATAACACAATAAGAAGCTCACGGAATCAAGTGATAAGTTTATGCAACAGGCGAGGATATCAAAGGGGTTTGGGTGCAAGAAAAGCTTATTTGTCAACATGCAATGGCCTACTCACATTTGGAACTATAAAACATTTTACGGGCAGCCCACGCAACGTACATTTTCCACACAATAACCCCCGGTTAACACTTAACAAGAATACCTAGTCATTAGGGTTCGCTTTTCATGCAAAATCGTGCGATCAAAACCCTAAATCAACTCAATCATCATTCCAAAGTCATGCATCGTCTCATTCAACATCCTCAACATTCAATACAGTCCACACAATATTCCAATACTACCATTCCAAGTAATTAGTACCACTAAAGAGGTTCAACAAGTTTTCCCAAGCACATAGTCAATTGAAACCCTAACTGCAATAAGCTGTTTTCTCACAATCAACTGGGCAGGCAATTGAACTCCAAATTCAGTGAATAATATATCAAATTAAATCTTAAGAAGTTAACTAAAATCAGAAACAAACCTTGCATTAATTGGAGTTCTGGATCGTTAGTTATAGCCAAAATGGTGGAACTGCTCAAAACTGTCCAGATTTGCCTATCTTTCGATATTGCATGATTTTGAGGTCCTTAGGTTCATTTTTAGCCTAAGCCTATTTCTGGAAAAAAATGTCCACCACTCAACAATATAGCACCACCCAACTTTTCCCGCATTTGGGATGTCGTTTGCTATGTCAAACTCATCTCGTTCCACACGGGCAGTAAATCTGCCAAACTGCTTCCTTTTCTCAAAACTTTCCAGATTTAGCTATATTACGTGATTTTGCCATTTTGAGGGCCTTAGAGCCAAAATTTGACTTTGCTTATTTATGCGAAAAGTGTTCAAAATTGGCCAAACTAGTCACCTAGGGATTTTCACGCAATTTCAACATCATTTGCTTAACCAAAAATTGCCTCGAACAGACGGGTCAGAAGCAGTCTCAAATTTTGACTTTGTCTGGTATCATTTTCAAGCCAAGTTATTGCCATGCATGGTTGTTTAAACTCATGAACGACCACATAGCTCAAGCACAGAAGCAAATACACACATTCATGGTCATGCATGTGAAGTTTTAAAGAGTTTTCCAAAAGTTTTGAACCCTCACCTTATCAAAACAAACAGGTAGATGCAGAATGTTCTTGAAAATGCACCAATGAAGCTTCTTTCTTGCTTTGGCCGAGAGAGAGAGCTTGTTTTCCTTTAATTCCCAACTGAGTTAGCAAGTGAGGAGGGTGTGCATGTGGTTGTAACCAAAAGAAATGGAAGAAATCTTAGCAAAGCATACCTAAGACCGAAATGGACAGATTTGTGAGCTTGTATGAGTTCTTATTGCTTCTAGTTGCTTGGCCGAATTTCTTTTGCTTGTGGCTTGCTTGGCTGACTATGATATAATGAAGAGAAGCTATAGAAGTGGTAATGTGCAGCTAAAGTCGAGAGAAGAGAGAAATGAGAGGAAGAGAGAGAGAACCGAAAAAGAAATGAAGAAAGACAACAAATGAAGGCCTTGCAATTTTTTTGAGGTTGTGGTCGGTCCTTGGGCAGTCCAAATTCTGCATTCTTGTCTTCAATATGCTATTTTCAAATTTCTAGGATGGGCATGCAAAAGCTGGTCGGGTATGGTGAGGAAATGAGAGGAATTGAGCAATTATTTTAATGCCTTATGTCATTTTTTTTGTCTTTGCATGCATAGAATAAAATATGTTGCTAAATTTTCTTGCTCAAGAACAAGACATGGCCGGCTATTGCATGTGCCAATTCTGAATTTTGTGTCTTCTTTTGAGTCTTATTTTATTGTATTTTGGAAGTGCAAAAAAAAAAAAAAAAAAAAAAAAAAAAAAAAGCAAAAAGAATAAAGAATGTTTTGTTTTTGGTGCATTTTTGTCTTCTAGTGAAATGAATTTGGATTATTATATTGTTAGTGGATTTTGTAGGATTGTTTAATAGTCTAGTGCTTCGTGTAAGATGATTTCTTGATTAGCGTGATGACACGCTTTCCTAGGTTTAGGGCGCGCACTTTGAGGTAGGACACGAACTACGAGACGAATGCACGTTTTCCAAGTAAACGCACGTAACTCTATATGAATGCACGAAATTCAATTCAAGGCACACAAAACTAAATACAATTCTCAAACCTAGGTCATGGCATGCAAATCTAGGTTAGGGCACGCAAAACGAGGTATCGCACGCAATTCGGGGTCGGGCCTCACATCCTCCCCTCCTTAAAAGAATTTCGTCCCGAAATTCAATCTTACCTTGAAATAATGCTGGATATTGCTGCTCCATCTGGTCTCGCCTTTCCCACGTTGCGTCTTCAACTCCATGATGATCCCACAGCACTTTCACCATCGGTATAGTTCTGTTGCGCAACTCCCGATCCTGCTGCTCTAGGATCCGAATGGGCTTTTCCTCGTAAGACAAGTTTTCCCGAAGCTGCAATGGCTCTGGCTCCAAGATATACGACGGGTCAGGATGATACTTCCGCAGCATCGACACATGAAAGACGTCATGAATATTGGAGAGGTTCTGGGGTAGTGCTAGGCGATACGCCAACTTGCCAACCTTCTCAACTATCTCAAACGGTCCTACAAATCTCGGGCTCAACTTTCCACCCTTGCCATGTTTAATCAGTCCCCTCCGGGGTGATATCTTCAAGAACACCCTGTCGCCAACCTCAAACTCGAGACTCCGTCTTCGTCGGTCTGCATAACTCTTCTGCCTGCTCTGGGCGGTAAGCATCCGTTTCCGGATGAGGTGGATGTTATCAACAGTTTTCATCAGTTCAGGTAAAAGGGTCGGGTCAAAAGTCCTCGCCTCACCTACTTCATCCCAGTAAATTGGGGATCGACACTTACGTCCATACAACGCCTCAAATGGGGCCATCCCGATAGTGACCTGATAACTATTATTGTAAGCGAACTCCGCTAGAGATAGATATTTCTCCCAACCTTTCCCGAAGTCTAGCACACATGCCCTCAGCATATCCTCCAAAATCAGAATAGTTCTCTCCGATTGACCGTCCGTCTGAGGGTGATAAGCCGTGCTAAAACTCAATATCGTCCCCAAAGCTTCCTGCAATCTCTTCCAAAATCGAGAAGTAAAACGAGGATCCCTATCTGATACAATACTCACAGGCATCCCGTGCAGTCTTACAACCTCCGCCACATACATATCTCCCAATTCCTCAGGACTATCCTCCTTATTCATCGGTAAAAAGTGTGGCGAGTTAGTCAATCTATCCACTATAACCCAAACGGCGTTATGCCCGTTTCGTGATCTAGGCAGGTCCATACCAAAATCCATAGTGATATGTTCCCATTTCCATTGGGGAATCTCCAACGGCTGAAGTAATCGTGCGGGTCGTTGATGTTCTGCTTTAATTCTCTGGCAAGTCAAAATCGTGCTACAAACTCCGCAATTTCTCTTTTCATGTTATTCCACCAATAGTGTTGCTTCAAATCCCGATACATCTTTGTTCCGCCAGGGTGAATAGTATATCTAGAATTATGCGCTTCCTCAAGAATCTTCCTTTTCAGCTCTGGCTCATTAGGAACACAAATCCGATTCCTAAACCTCCAAACACCATCATCATGAGACTTGAAATCTGCATTGCTTTCCTTAATCTTTTGAAAATGTTGGTCCTTCAGTTGAGCCTCTCGTAACTCAGACAACAAGGTCGACTGGACTTGGGTAGTGGCAAAAAGTAACACCTTCTGAGTCAATTGTGGTTTCCAAAGAAACGCTTCCTCCAACAACTCCTGCACCTTGACTTCCAGTTTCGCCATGCTTGCTTTTCTGCTTAAGGCATCTGCAACTACGTTCGCCTTACCGGGCACATAATTAATTGAGCAGTTATAATCATCCAAAAGCTCCATCCACCGCCTTTGCCTCATATTCAACTCCTTTTGAGAAAACAAGTATTTCAAGCTCTTATGATCGGTAAATACCTCAAACTTGTTACCCCACAGATAATGCCTCCATTTCTTGAGTGCAAACACAATAGCCGCTAACTCCAAATCATGTGTCGGGTAATTCATCTCATACGGTTTTGGTTTCCTAGAGGCATAAGCAATCACTCTTCCATTTTGCATCAACACACATCCCAATCCATCTTTCGAAGCATCGCTATAGATTACAAAACCTTGACTCCCTTCAGGCAATGCAAGAACTGGTGCGGTGGTCAATCTCTTCTTCAACTCTTGGAAGCTGTTCTCACACTTATCATCCCACACGAACTTGGTTTTCTTTTGAGTGAGCTTTGTAAGCGGTCCTGCAATCTTAGAGAAATCCTTCACGAACCTCCGATAATAGCCGGCTAGACCAAGAAAACTACGAACTTCCGTGACATTTTCCGGCTTCTTCCAAGACATCACTGCATCGATCTTTGCTGGATCTACCGCTATTCCCTCTTGGGATATGATATGCCCCAAAAATGCAATCTGCTGCAACCAAAATTCACATTTGCTAAACTTTGCATACAATTGATGCTCTCGAAGTTTCTGCAGTACCAACCGCAGATGTTGCTCATGCTCCGCCTCCGATTTTGAGTATACCAAAATATCATCAATGAAGATCACTACAAATTGGTCCAAGTAGGGTTGAAATACCCTATGCATCAAATCCATAAAGGCTGCAGGGGCATTAGTTAGTCCAAAAGGCATCACCACATATTCATAGTGCCCATATCTCGTCCTGAAAGCTGTTTTAGGCACATCTTCCTTCTTGATCCGCAACTGATAATATCCTTGCCTCAAGTCGAGTTTCGAATACACTTTGGCTCCTTGCAGTTGATCAAATAACTCGTCAATCAGGGGAAGTGGGTATTTATTCTTGACAGTCACTTGGTTCAATCCTCGGTAGTCAATGCATAGCCTCAACGTTCCATCTTTCTTCTTAACAAATAGAACTGGCGCACCCCACGGTGAAGAACTCGGTTGCACAAACCCCTTCTTCAACAATCCTTGCAATTGGTCCTTTAATTCTTGTAACTCGGTCGGTGCCATACGATAGGGAGCTTTTGATATCGGCTGGGCGCCAGGTAGCAACTCTATAACAAACTCGATCTCCCGATTTGGGGGTAAACCGGGTAATTCTTCAGGGAATACATCTGCATAGTCTTTGATCACAGGCATCTCCTCCAACTTAGCTTTATCCAACGGCTTGTTGATAAGGTAAGCCAAGTATCCGCTGCATCCTTTCTTCAAGGACTTCACTGCCTTTGTAGATGAAATGATGGAACTCCCGGTGAAATCTCTTCGGCCCAAAACCTCTAGTATCGGTTGATCAGGTACCCGGAACGTTATAATTTTCGCCCGGCAATCCAATTGAACATGATGTTTTGCTAGCCAGTCCATCCCTAAAATGACCTCGTAATCTCGAAAAGGTAATACAATAAGATTGGCCGAGAATTCCCTATCCTTAATTTGGATTCTACATGCTTTACAAGCTGAACTAGTTACAAGTTTAGAACCCATTGGAGTACCAACTTCCACTTCATATGGCAAACATACAACTTTCAATTTCACACGTTCCACACATAAGGGAGTAATAAATGAATGAGTAGCACCCGGATCAATTAACACCTTAACAGGTTGATTTAGTATGAAGAATGTACCTTCAACAACAGCGGTCTCATCTGGAATTTCCTCGCACTCGATAGCATAAGCTCGAGCCTGGACTCTAGGAACTGGAGTCTTGCCTCTACCAGCTGGTTTAACCTGATTTTGTCCCCCTTGCCATTTAGGGCAATCCTTAACCCGGTGCTGATCGCTGCCACAACCTATACATCGTCCCAATTTCCTCCAACACTGGGCCTCAGTGTGACCCTTCCTGCTACAGTGAGAAAAAGTAACAGTCTGAGAAGCAGGTGAACTACCTGTGGATCCGCGGGTGGAAGAGGCTGATGGCGCTTTAGTCGGGTCACGGTTATTCCCTGGTCTGTTCTGGCTCTGGTCCTGACTGCGACTCTAACTCTGAAACTTCCTCTGCTGACCTGGAGGCTGGTAACGTTTCTTGCTCGGCTGACTCGAACCGGCTCCATCTAGTTTTCTCTTCTCAACTCGAGAGGCAGCAGCAAAGAGAGCAGAATATGTATCAAAGTCGTGAGAAGCCAACTGGTCCTGAATCTCTGGCCTCAAACCAATAGTAAATTTCCACATTTTTGCCTCCGGAGTACAAACCATATACTGAGCATAACGGGACAGTCGGTCAAAACGAGCCTCGTACTGGGCCACCGTCATATTACCCTGGGTCAAGTGCATGAACTCCTCGATCCGCCTCTGCCTAGAAACTGCAGGTACATATTTTTCCTTAAATGCCTTAACAAAATTACCCCACAAGCGAGGTGTCTGATCAGTCTCCCATAGTGCCTCTACAGTGTGCCACCAATGCTCGGCATCCCCGTGCAACAGAAATACAGCAAACTCCAATTTCTCTTCATCTGTATAATCAAGTGGCCTAAAAATCTTCTCGATCTCGGACAGCCAAGCCTCTGCTTTCTCATCATCAGCTTCCCCGTAGAATTTAGACGGGCGAAAGTCAAGGAATTCCCTCATTCTGCTGTGTCTCCCATGGTTACCCTCATTCCTGTTGTTGATGTTGTTGTTGGCCTCACGAGCATCCTGACGCTCCATCACACGTGACACACGATCCATGGCAGTTGCCATCATATTAAACATAGCTATACCGGGATTAGTCTGATAAGCATCCCCGGTCTCTTGAGGTTCACCGCTCCTATTAGTAGTACGGGTACTAGGGCCAGCCATCTATAGGCACAATTTATTGAAATATGATAATTAAGAATCTAATGCATAAGATATGCAACATATTATAGATACAATTCTAAAAACATTTAAGGCATATAAGTCACTTAAGCACATAGAGCATAGAAGGCACATTTAACACATAAACAAGTCATCCTAATTATCTTAGGGCTCAACCCAAGGTCCGAGAGTTAAACCCGGCTTAAGCAATCTAAGCTCTGATACCATTCTTCTAAGGTGTCACGCCCCAACCCGGCCTATAAAGGTTAGACTAGGGTGTGATCTAAACATTCAAGTCCTTTCACATTCTTAATCATTTTAGGAGGTTTAACACTTAACGTTTTATTCTAGACTTCAAAATTTTTCAAGAAATCCGGCAGCATAACGGCTGTAATTGGGCTATTTGTTTTGACCTAAATTTTCTAACAGCCTCAAAACTTTCAATTCAAATTCATTCCCGACTAGAATTTACTACTTAATCATCAATTGAATTGCCTATGGTTATTTTGACGTCCCGTTTGATTTATAACCTAGCATAATACTATGCCTCGTTAGTCCATTTATTCTCGTTTCAAAATATGCATGTTTATCATAGCTTATTAGCGAGTACCTGTTGAGATTGGATAAGTTCATTTACCTATTCCTTAACCAAGCATCATATCCTGCGATAGATCCTAGGGGTAGTAAAAGCAAAACGATCAAAGTAGTGTCATGTCTAGTAGCGTTCTACCTAAAATAAGTACAAATCATAATTAGACCCCAAATTACAACGAGGGTCTTATACATTAGCAACAGCAAGCAACATAAGATAAATGGTCTTCAAGCAGCACAAAATACACAAGTAATCACGTTCATGCAAAACAACAATAACAGGCAATCACTCCAGGGGTTCATCATTAGGTACATTATTCTCATGTTCCTGTACCTGTTCTTCTTCACCTGAAATGATAAAAGAGGGTGAGTCCATATGAACTCAGCGAGGGGGTAACGAGAAGCAAATATTGTGACTCATTTTCCGGTACACTGAATGAAAACCCCTTTTTAAAACATGTCACATATTACAAATAATATGGTAAGCAGTTATAAGAAACAAAACGAGAAACGGATACAATTACCAATCATTACAACGATACGGTGTGGATTTGCTCTCAATTCCAATTTCTAATTATTTGGTGCGGCCGACTTCAATAATCCACTTATCACTCCCAAATGGGTGTACTCCGGATGTACCCCGAAACCTACGACCCAACTCTCCGAGGGTGAAATGCCAAGCGAGAGAGGGAATTGGACCATGGTAGCCACTGTAACACCGGCAAGCCCGATGCCGCCCGGCGTGCGTGAAACACTACCACGCCACACGAAAGGTTGCAACCTCGTATGCAATGCACATTTATAACATTTATCATATCACATTAGGAGGACAACAAAGTAGGTTGCCTCCAAGCAGTTATAAGATCGCATGTTGACAAGTAGTCAAACGAAGCACGATAAGGCAAGTAATTTCACATGAAGGCAAATAGAGTCATATGAACATTAATCGGGCAGCCATGTAACACATATAAAACAGGCCATATAACACATTAAGAAGCTCACGGAATCAAGTGATAAGTTTATGCAACAGGCGAGGATATCAAAGGGGTTTGGGTGCAAGAAAAGCTTATTTGTCAACATGCAATGGCCTACTCACATTTGGAACTATAAAACATTTTACGGGCAGCCCACGCAACGTACATTTTCCACACAATAACCCCCGGTTAACACTTAACAAGAATACCTAGTCATTAGGGTTCGCTTTTCATGCAAAATCGTGCGATCAAAACCCTAAATCAACTCAATCATCATTCCAAAGTCATGCATCGTCTCATTCAACATCCTCAACATTCAATACAGTCCACACAATATTCCAATACTACCATTCCAAGTAATTAGTACCACAAAAGAGGTTCAACAAGTTTTTCCCAAGCACATAGTCAATTGAAACCCTAACTGCAATAAGCTGTTTTCTCACAATCAACTGGGCAGGCAATTGAACTCCAAATTCAGTGAATAATATATCAAATTAAATCTTAAGAAGTTAACTAAAATCAGAAACAAACCTTGCATTAATTGGAGTTCTGGATCGTTAGTTATAGCCAAAATGGTGGAACTGCTCAAAACTGTCCAGATTTGCCTATCTTTCGATATTGCATGATTTTGAGGTCCTTAGGTTCATTTTTAGCCTAAGCCTATTTCTGGAAAAAAATGTCCACAACTCAAAAATCTAGCAGTACACAAATTTTCACGCATTTTGGATGTCGTTTGCTATGTCAAAATCATCTCGTTCCACACGGGCAGTAAATCTGCCAAACTGCTTCCTTTTTCTCAAAACTTTCCAGATTTAGCTATATTACGTGATTTTGCCATTTTGAGGGCCTTAGAGCCAAAATTTGACTTTGCTTATTTCTGCGAAAAGTGTTCAAAATTGGCCAAACTAGTCACCTAGGGATTTTCACGCAATTTCAACATCATTTGCTTAACCAAAAATTGCCTCGAACAGACGGGTCAGAAGCAGTCTCAAATTTCGACTTTGTCTAGTATCATTTTCAAGCCAAGTTATTGCCATGCATGGTTGTTTAAACTCATGAACGACCACATAGCTCAAGCACAGAAGCAAATACACACATTCATGGTCATGCATGTGAAGTTTTAAAGAGTTTTCCAAAAGTTTTGAACCCTCACCTTATCAAAACAAACAGGTAGATGCAGAATGTTCTTGAAAATGCACCAATGAAGCTTCTTTCTTGCTTTGGCCGAGAGAGAGAGCTTGTTTTCCTTTAATTCCCAACTGAGTTAGCAAGTGAGGAGGGTGTGCATGTGGTTGTAACCAAAAGAAATGGAAGAAATCTTAGCAAAGCATACCTAAGACCGAAATGGACAGATTTGTGAGCTTGTATGAGTTCTTCTTGCTTCTAGTTGCTTGGCCGAATTTCTTTTGCTTGTGGCTTGCTTGGCTGACTATGATATAATGAAGAGAAGCTATAGAAGTGGTAATGTGCAGCTAAAGTCGAGAGAAGAGAGAAATGAGAGGAAGAGAGAGAGAACCGAAAAAGAAATGAAGAAAGACAACAAATGAAGGCCTTGCAATTTTTTTGAGGTTGTGGTCGGTCCTTGGGCAGTCCAAATTCTGCATTCTTGTCTTCAATATGCTATTTTCAAATTGCTAGGATGGGCATGCAAAAGCTGGTCGGGTATGGTGAGGAAATGAGAGGAATTGAGCAATTATTTTAATGCCTTATGTCATTTTTTTTGTCTTTGCATGCATAGAATAAAATATGTTGCTAAATTTTCTTGCTCAAGAACAAGACATGGCCGGCTATTGCATGTGCCAATTCTGAATTTTGTGTCTTCTTTTGAGTCTTATTTTATTGTATTTTGGAAGTGCAAAAAAAAAAAAAAAAAGGAATAAAGCAAAAAGAATAAAGAATGTTTTGTTTTTGGTGCATTTTTGTCTTCTAGTGAAATGAATTTGGATTATTATATTGTTAGTGGATTTTGTAGGATTGTTTAATAGTCTAGTGCTTCGTGTAAGATGATTTCTTGATTAGCGTGATGACACGCTTTCCTAGGTTTAGGGCGCGCACTTCGAGGTAGGACACGAACTACGAGACGAACGCACGTTTTCCAAGTAAACGCACGTAACTCTATATGAATGCATGAAATTCAATGCAAGGCACACAAAACTAAATACAATTCTCAAACCTAGGTCATGGCATGCAAATCTAGGTTAGGGCACGCAAAATGAGGTATCGCACACAATTCGGGGTCGGGCCTCACAGCCTTGGGCATCCAAATCTGAATTTTTGTGTCTTCAAGGTGGAATTTGAAATGTTAGCATGGGCCATGAGTGGTTTGGTCGAAAATGAGAGGAAATTGAGGTGGTTTTGGGTAATTTTTTATGCATTGATAAGTGTTTTTGTGTCATGACTTGTCTAGAATTATTTTGAATTAAACATGCATGCAAAAATCTGATTTTGTGTCATCTTTTGAATTGTTTTAACATGTGTGTAAGAGAATGTTGGGTATTTAGGGATTTTAGGTAGAATAGAATATAGGGTATGTTTAGAGGTTGGTGAGATTTTGTCTTGTAGTGAGTTTAAAATATAATATTTAGGTGTTAGTGGATTTTGTAGAGATTTGAATTAGGATTATAATAATAGTTAGTGGATTGTGTAGGATTATTTTATTGTCTTGTGCTTTGTGTAGGATTCTTTCTTGATCAACGTGGTGGCACGGATTCCTAGGTCTAGGGCACGAATTATGAGGTAGACACGATCTACGAGGTAAGACACGAACTTCAAGACTAATGCACGTACTTCAAGACTAATGCACAGATTTCAATGCAAATGCACGCAATCCCTAGATAAATGTACGTAAACCAATACAAGGCACGTAATTCAAGACACGACTCTTAAACCTAGGTTAAAGCACGCAGTTCAAGGTTAATGCACACGAAACGAAGAGACACATGCAAATCAAGGTCTCGCATGTAAATTAAGGTCATGGCATGTTTATCTACGTATTGCACGTATATCGAGGATTAGGGCACACAATTTTAGGTTAAGGTACGTATAACGAGTTATACTCGAAAACCAAGACAGGACAAGTAATCCTAGGTCGGTCAAATAATTTTAGGTCTAAGGTGCGCAAATCGAGGTAAGACACGTTATTCGGTGTCGGGCCTCACAACTTCAATTCATGTAGAGGATGGGCCCGCGAACCGAGGGCGTGGGGCTTGTGACCCAGTATCCGTCGCTCCGTTGCCCATAACTTTTGATCCGTAAGGAGTTACGCAGCGCGCACAGCATACCATTGGAAAGCTCTCTGAGAGCTTTACGACGGGGGCAGCTAGCAAGCTTGCTGTGCCCTTTTCGGAGCTCAAAATCGAACGTTTTCATAAGTTTCGGGCCACTTTTCTTCATTTGCTCTGTTTTTCTGTCCCGGATCGTACGTCGTGAGCTGTTAAAAGGACGACAACCTTACTCGCGGCACATTAGAGGACCCTACAATGCATCGATATCACGTCTTGCGAGGATGCTGCGTTGTTGAAGCGGATGGGTTGTTGTTAAGCCCATTGGGCCTTCTGAATTGGCCATATCTCTAGGCTGAGACTGTGAACCGTTAACACATAAAGGAATTGTGCCCTCAACATGACGGGTGCGATCATACCAGCACTAATGCACCGGATCCCATCAGAACTCCGAAGTTAAGCGTGCTTGGGCGAGAGTAGTACTACGATGGGTGACCCCCTGGGAAGTCCTCGTGTTGCACCCCCCTTTTCAATTTTTTTTGCTCCGGTTAGGGTTGCCAAGATACTATACCCACCACATTTCTACTATCGAATCCCACAGCACCTTGGGCAAGACAACTTCTCTTCACGTGGAGGCTGGGCCCGCAAACCGGTGCCCATAACTTTTGATCCGTAAGGAGTTACGAGGCGCACAGCATACCGTTGGAAAGCTCTCTGAGAGCTCTACGACGGGGGCAACTAGCTAGCTTGCTATGCCCTTTTTGGAGCTCAAAATTGAATGTTTTGATCAATTTCGGGCCACTTTTCTTCTTTTGCTCTATTTTTCTGTCCCGTATCGTACGTCGTGAGCAGTTAAAAGGACAAAAACCTTACTCGGGGGACATTGGAGAATGCTACATCACGTCGATATCACGTCTTACGAGGATGCTGCGTTGTTGAAGCAGATGGGTTGTCGTTAAGCCCATTGGGCCTTTTGAATGGGCCATCTCTATAGGCTGGGACTGTGAACCGTTAACACATAAAGGAATTGTGCCCTCAACATGACGGGTGCGATCATACCAGCACTAATGCACCGGATCCCATCTGAACTCCGAAGTTATGCATGCTTGGGCGAGAGTAGTACTAGGATGGGTGACCCCCTGGGAAGTCCTCGTGTTGCACCCCCCTTTTCAATTTTTTTTGCTCCGGTTAGGGTTGCCAAGATACTTTACCCACCATATTTCTATTATCGAATCCCACGGCACCTTGGGCAAGACAACTTCTCTTCACGTGGAGGATGGGCCTGAAAACCTAGGGCGTAGGGCTTGTGACCAGGTCTCCGTTGCTCCGGTGCCCATAACTTTTGATCCGTAAGAAGTTACGAGGCGCACAGCATACCGTTGGAAAGCTCTCTGAGAGCTCTACGACGGGGGCAGCCAGCTAGCTCGCTATGCCCTTTTCGGAGTTCAAAATCGAACGTTTTCATCAGTTTCGGGCCACTTTTCTTCTTTTGCTTTGTTTTTTCATCCCGGATCGTACGTCGTGAGGTGTTAAAAGGACGACAGCCTTACTCGCGGCACATTAGAGGACCCTACAATGCGTCGATATCACGTCTTGCGAGGATGCTGCGTTATTGAAGCGGATAGGTTGTCGTTAAGCCCATTGGGCCTTTTGAATGGGCCATATCTCTAGGCTGGGACTGTGAACCGTTAACACATAAAGGAATTGTGCCCTCAACAAGACGGCCGCGATCATAACAGCACTAATGCACCGGATCCCATCAGAACTCCGAAGTTAAGCGTGCTTGGGCGAGAGTAGTACTAGGATGGGTGACCCCCTGGGAAGTCCTCGTGTTGCACCCCCCTTTTCAATTTTTTTTGCTCCGGTTAGGGTTGCCAAGATACTTTACCCACCACATTTCTATAATCGAAACCGACGGCACCTTGGGCAAGACACATCCTCTTCTCGCGGAGGATGGGCCAGCAAACAGAGGCGGTAGGGCTTGTGAACAGGTCTCCGTCGCTCCGGTGTCCATAACTTTTGATCCGTAAGGAGTTACGAGGCGCACAGCATACCGTTGGAAAGCTCTCTGAGAGCTCTACGACGGGGGCAGCTAGCTAGCTTGCTTTGCCCTTTTCGGAGCTCAAAATCGAACGTTTTCATCAGTTTCGGGCCACTTTTCTTCTTTTGCTATGTCTTTCCGTCCCGGATCGTACATCGTGAGCTGTTAAAAGGACGACAACCTTACTCACGGCACATTTGAGTACCCTACAATGCGTCGATTTCACGTCTTGCGAGGATGCTGCGTTGTTGAAGCGGATGGGTTGTCGTTAAGCCCATTGGGCCTTTTGAATGGGCCATATCTCTAGGCTAGGACTGCGAACCGTTAACACATAAAGGAATTGTGCCCTCAACAAGACGGGTGCGATCATACCAGCACTAATGCACCGGATCCCATCAGAACTCCGAAGTTAAGCGTGCTTGGGCGAGAGTAGTACTAGGATGGGTGACCCCCTGGGAAGTCCTCGTGTTGCACCCCCCTTTTCAATTTTTTTTGCTCCGGTTAGGGTTGCCAAGATACTTTACCCACCACATTTCTATTATCGAATCCCACGGCACCTTGGGCAAGACAGCTTCTCTTCACGTGGAGGCTGGGCCCGCAAACCGAGGGCGTAGGGCTTGTGACCAGGTCTCCGTCGCTCCGGTGCCCATAACTTTTGATCCGTAAGGAGTTACGAGGCGCACAGCATACCGTTGGAAAGCTCTCTGAGAGCTCTACGACAGGGGCAGCAGCTAGCGTGCTGTGCCCTTTTAGGAGCTCAAAATCGTTCATTTTCATCACTTTCGGTCTACTTTTCTACTTTTACTCTGTTTTTCAGTCTCGGATTGTACGCCGTGAGCTGTTAAAAGGACGACAACCTTACTCGCGGCACATTAGAGGACCCTACAATGCGTCGATATCACGTCTTGCGAGGATGCTGCGTTGTTGACGCGGATGGGTTGTCGTTAAGCCCATTGGGCCTTTTGAATGGGCCATATCTATAGGCTGGGACTGTGAACCGTTAACACATAAAGGAATTATGCCCTCAACATGACGGGTGCGATCATACCAGCACTAATGCACCGGATCCCATCAGAACTCCTAAGTTAAGCTTGCTTGGGCGAGAGTAGTACAATGATGGGTGACCCCCTTGGAAGTCGTCGTGGTGCACCCCCCTTTTCAATTTTTTTTGCTCCGGTTAGCGTTGCCAAGATACTTTACCTACCACATTTCTATTATCGAATCCCACGGCACCTTGTGCTAGACAACTTCTCTTCACATGGAGGCTGGGCCCGCAAACCGGGAGCATAGGGCTTGTGACCAGGTCTCCGTCGCTCCGGTGCCCATAACTTTTGATCCGTAAGGAGTTACGAGGCGCACAGCATACCGTTGGAAAGCTCTCTGAGAGCTCTACGATGGGGCAGCAAGCTAGCTCGTTTTGCCCTTTTCGGAGCTCAAAATCGAACGTTTTCATTAGTTGCATGCCACTTTTCTTCTTTTACTCTGTTTTTCTATCCCGGATCGTACGTCGTGAGCTGTTAAAAGGACGACAACCTTACTCGCGGCACATTAGAGGACCCTACAATGCGTCGATATCACGTCTTGCGAGGATGCTGCGTTGTTGAAGCGGATGGGTTGTCGTTAAGCCCATTGGGCCTTTTGAATGGGCCATATCTCTAGGCTGGAACTGTGAACCATTAACACATAAAGGAATTGTGCCCTCAACATGACGGGTGCGATCATACCAGCACTAATGCACCGGATCCCATCAGAACTCCGAAGTTAAGCATGCTTGGGCGAGAGTAGTACTAGGATGGGTGACCCTCTGGGAAGTCCTCGTGTTGCACCCCCTTTTTCAATTTTTTTTGCTCCGGTTAGGGTTGCCAAGTTTCTTTTCCCTCCACACTTCTATTATCGAATCCCACGGCACCTTGGGCTAGACAACTTCTCTTCACGTGGAGGATGGGCCCACAAACCGAGGGCGTAGGGCTTGTGACCAGGTCTCCGTCGCTCCGGTGCCCATAACTTTTGATCCGTAAGGAGTTACGAGGCGCACAACATACCGTTGGAAAGCTCTCTGAGTGCTCTATGACGAAGGCAGCCAGCTAGCTTGCCATGCCATTTTCGGAGCTCAAAATCGAACGTTTTCATCAGTTTCGAGCCACTTTTCTTCTTTTGCTCTGTTTTTCCGTCCCGGATCGTACGTCATGTGTGAGGCCCAACCCCGAATTGCGTGCGATACCTCGTTTTTCGTGCCCTAAACTAGATTTGCGTGCCATGACCTAGGTTTGGGAATTGTATTTAGTTTGTGTGCCTTGCATTGAATTTCGTGCCTTCATATAGGGTTACGTGCGTTTACTTGAAAAACGTGCGTTCGTCTCGTAGTTCGTGTCCTACCTCGAAGTGCGTGCCCTAAACCTAGGAAAGCGTGTCTTCACTCTAATCAAGAAAGCATCTTACACGAAGCACTAGGCCATTAAACAATCCTACAAAATCCACTAACAATATAATAATCCAAATTCCTTTCACTAGAAGACAAAAATGCATAAAAAACAAAACATTCTTTATTCCTTGTTCTTTTTGCATTTTCAACACACATCAATTAAACACCCAAAAGATGACAAGAATTCAGAATTTTGCACATGTCATAGCCAACCATACCATGTTTTGAGAAAGATAAAAAAAAAAAAAAAATTTGAACAACACAATTAAATTGCATGCTAGACAAACTATGACACCAAAATGCATTAAAAATTGCTCAATTCCCCTCAATTTCTCACCATAACCGACTAGCCTTTGTATATCCCAAGCACATAGAATATAATAATGCTCAAAACAAACAAAATTCAGATTGTAACATTGCTTTGGCCGACCATGTGATGCAAATTAACAAGCTTGCATAGTTTAAAATATTCCTAGACAAGCCTATGACAAAATGAATAAAAAAAATGAATCAAAACATACCTACCATGCTCCACTTTCTCGGCCAAAACACTCCAAGCATCTTCACATTTCAATAATGCACAATGACTAAGGAATTTTCAGAAATTGTAGAGCTCTTGGCCGACACATGCAATTAAAAACATCATCAAAGCATCTTTAACTTTATCTTTGCTTGCAAACCTTCTCTCAAGCTTCCATCTCCTCTCTCTCTCTCGACCTTAGTATTTTCATAGGCTCCCAAGTCTGAAAAATTTCTCCCCATAACACACAAGCATCTTCCAAAGCAAAGGAAAGCAAGAAAGAAGCTTCGTTGGTGCATTTTCAAGAACATTCTGCATCTACCTGGTTGTTTTGATAAGGTGAGGGTTCAAAACTTTTGGAAAACTCTTTAAAACTTCACATGCATGACAATGAATGTGTGTATTTGCTTCTGTGCTTGAGCTATGTGGTCGTTCATGAGTTTAAACAACCATGCATGGCAATAACTTGGCTTGAAAATGACACTAGACAAAGCCGAAATTTGAGACTGCTTCTGACCCGTCTGTTCGAGGCAATTTTTGGTTAAGCAAATGATGTCGAAATTGCGTGAAAATCCCTAGGTGACTAGTTTGGCCAATTTTGAACACTTTTCGCACAAATAAGCAAAGTCAAATTTTGGCTCTAAGGCCCTCAAAATGGCAAAATCACGTAATATAGCTAAATCTGGAAAGTTTCGAGAAAAAGGAAGCAGTTTGGCAGATTTACTGCCCGTGTGGAACGAGATGATTTTGACATAGAAAAAGACATCCAAAATGCGTGAAAATTTGTGTGCTGCTATATTTTTGAGTTGTGGACATTGTTTCCAGAAATAGGCTTAGGCTAAAAATGAACCTAAGGACCTCAAAATCATGCAATATCGAAAGATAGGCAAATCTGGACAGTTTTGAGCAGTTCCACCATTTTGGCTATAACTAACGATCCAGAACTCCAATTGATGCAATATTTGTTTCTGATTTTAGTTAACTTCTTAAGCTTTAATTTGATATATTATTCACTGAATTTGGAGTTCATTTTCCTGCCCAGTTGATTGTGAGAAAACAGCTTATTGCAGTTAGGGTTTCAATTGACTATGTGCTTGGGAAAACTTGTTGAACCTCTTTTGTGGTACTAATTGCTTGGAATGGTAGTATTGGAATATTGTGTGGACTGTATTGAATGTTGAGGATGTTGAATGAGAGGATGCATGACTTTGGAATGATGATTGAGTTGATTTAAGGTTTTGATCGCACGATTTTGCATGAAAAGCGAACCCTAATGACTAGGTATTCTTGTTAAGTGTTAACCGGGGGTTATTGTGTGGAAAATGTACGTTGCGTGGGCTGCCCGTAAAATGTTTTATAGTTCCAAATGTGAGTAGGCCATTGCATGTTGACAAATAAGCTTTTCTTGTACCCAAACCCCTTTGATATCCTCGCCTGTTGCATAAACTTATCACTTGATCCCATGAGCTTCTTAATGTGTTATATGGCCTGTTTTATATGTGTTACATGGCTGCCCGATTAATGTTCATATGACTCTATTTGCCTTCATGTGAAATTACTTGCCTTATCGTGCTTCGTTTGACTACTTGTCAACATGCGATCTTATAACTGCTCGGAGGCAACCTACTTTGTTGTCCTCCTAATGTGATATGATAAATGTTATAAATGTGCATTGCATACGAGGTTGCAACCTTTCGTGTGGCGTGGTAGTGTTTCACGCACGTCGGGCGGCATCGGGCTTGCCGGTGTTACCGTGACTACCATGGTCCAATTCCCTCTCTCGCTTGGCATTTCACCCTCGGAGAGTTGGGTCGTAGGTTTCGGGGTACATCCGGAGTACACCCATTTGGGAGTGATAAGTGGATTATTGAAGCCGGCCGCACCAAATGATTCGAAATTGAAATTGAGAGCAAAAGCTCACCGTATCATTGAAATGATTTGTAATTGTATCCGTTTCTCAATTTATTTCTTATAACTGCTTACCATATTATTTGTAATATGTGACATGTTTTAAAAAAGGGGTTTTCATAAAGTGAACCGGAAAATGAGTTTCAAAATTTATTTCTCGTTCCCCCTCGCTGAGTTCATAAGGACTCACCCTCTTTTATCATTTTAGGTGAAGAAGAACAGGTACAGGAACATGAGGATAATGTACTTAATGATGAACCCTTGGAGTGATTGCCTGTTATTGTTGTTTTGCATGAACGTGATTACTTGTGTATTTTGTGCTGCTTGAAGACCATTTATCTTATGTTGCTTGCTGTTGCTAATGTATAAGACCCCCGTTGTAATTTGGGGTCTAATTTTGATTTGTACTTATTTTAGGTAGACCGCTACTAGTCATGATACTACTTTGATCGTTTTGCTTTTACTACCGCTAGTATCTATCGCAGGTTATGATGCTTGGTTAAGGAATAGGTAAATGAACTTATCCAATCTCAACAGGTACTCACTAATAAGCTATGATAAACAGGCATATTTTGAAATGAGAATAAATGGACAAACGAGACATAGTATTATGCTAGGTTATAAATCAAACGGGACGTCGAAATAACCAATAGGCAATTCAATTGATGATTAAGTAGTAAATTCTAGTCGGGAATAAACTTGAATTGAAAGTTTTGAGGCTGTTAGAAAATTTAGGTCAAAACGAATAGTCCAATTACAGCCGTTATGCTGCCGGATTTCTGAAAAAATTTTGAAGTCTAGAATAAACGTTAAGTGTTAAACCTCCTAAAATGATTAAGAATGTGAAAGGACTTGAATGTTTAGATCACACCCTAGTCTAACCTTTATAGGCCGGGTTGGGGCGTGACACCTTAGAAGAATGGTATCAGAGCTTAGATTGCTTAAGCCGGGTTTAACTCTCGGACCTTGGGTTGAGCCCTAAGATAATTAGGATGACTTGTTTATGTGTTAAATGTGCCTTCTATGCTCTATGTGCTTAAGTGACTTATATGCCTTAAATGTTTTTAGAATTGTATCTATAATATGTTGCATATCTTATGCATTAGATTCTTAATTATCATATTTCAATAAATTGTGCCTATAGATGGCTGGCCCTAGTACCCGTACTACTAATAGGAGCGGTGAACCTCAAGAGACCGGGGATGCTTATCAGACTAATCCCGGTATAGCTATGTTTAATATGATGGCGACTGCCATGGATCGTGTGTCACATGTGATGGAGCGTCAGGATGCTCGTGAGGCCAACAACAACATCAACAACAGGAATGAGGGTAACCATGGGAGACACAGCAGAATGAGGGAATTCCTTGACTTTCGCCCGTCTAAATTCTACGGGGAAGCTGATGATGAGAAAGCAAAGGCTTGGCTGTCCGAGATCGAGAAGATTTTTAGACTACTTGATTATACAGATGAATAGAAATTGGAGTTTGCTGTATTTCTGTTGCACGGGGATGCCGAGCATTGGTGGCATACTGTAGAGGCACTATGGGAGACTGATCAGACACCTCGCTTGTGGGGTAATTTTGTTAAGGCATTTAAGGAAAAATATGTACCTGCAGTTTCTAGGCAGAGGCGGATCGAGGAGTTCATGCACTTGGCCCAGGGTAATATGACGGTGGCCCAGTACGAGGCTCGTTTTGACCGACTGTCCCGTTACGCTCAGTATATGGTTTCTACTCCAGAGGCAAAGATGTGGAAATTTACTATTGGATTGAGGCCACACATCCAGGACCAGTTAGCTTCTCACGACTTCGATACTTATTCTGCTCTCTTTGCTGCTGCCTCTCGAGTTGAGAAGAGGAAACTAGATGGAGCCGGTTCGAGTCAGCCGAGCAAGAAACCTTACCAGCCTCCAGGTCAGCAGAGGAAGTTTCAGAGTCAGAGTCGCAGTCAGGGCCAGAGCCAGAACAGACCAGGGAATAACCGTGGCCCGACTAAAGCGCCATCAGCCTCTTCCACCCGAGGATCCACAGGTAGTTCACCTGCTTCTCAGACTGTTACTTGTTCTCACTGTAGCAGGAAGGGTCACACTGAGGCCCAGTGTTGGAGGAAATTGGGACGATGTATAGGTTGTGGCAGCGATCAGCACCGGGTTAAGGATTGGCCTAAATGGCAAGGGGGACAAAATCAGGTTAAACCAGCTAGTAGACGCAAGACTCCAGTTCCTAGAGTCCAGGCTCGAGCTTATGCTATCGAGTGCGAGGAAATTCCAGATGAGACCGCTGTTGTTGAAGGTACATTCTTCATACTGAATCAAACTGTTAAGGTGTTAATTGATCCGGGTGCTACTCATTCATTTATTACTCCCTTATGTGTGGAACGTGTGAAATTGAAAGTTGTATGTTTGCCATATGAAGTGGAAGTTGGTACTCCAATGGGTTCTAAACTTGTAACTAGTTCAGCTTGTAAAGCATGTAGAATCCAAATTAAGGATAGAGAATTCTCGGCCAATCTTATTGTATTACCTTTTCGAGATTACGAGGTCATTTTAGGGATGGACTGGTTGGCAAAACATCATGTTCAATTGGATTGCCGGGCGAAGATTATAACGGTCCGGGTACCTAGTCAACCGATACTTGAGGTTTTGGGCCGAAGAGATTTCACCGGGGGGTGCGTCAGTGCATCTACAAAGGCAGTGAAGTCCTTGAAGGAGGGATGCAGCGGATACTTGGCTTACCTTATCAACAAGCCGTCGGATAAAGCTAAGTTGGAGGAGATGCCTGTGATCAAAGACTATGTAGATGTATTCCCTGAAGAATTACCCGATTTACCCCCAAATCGGAAGACCGAGTTTCTTATAGAGTTGTTCCCTGGTGCCCAGCCGATATCAAAAGCTCCCTATCGTATGGCACCGGCCGAGTTACAAGAATTAAAGGACCAATTGCAAGGATTGTTGAAGAAGGGGTTTGTGCAACCGAGTTCTTCACCGTGGGGTGCGCCAGTTCTATTTGTTAAGAAGAAAGATGGAACGTTGAGGCTATGCATTGACTACCGAGGATTGAACCAAGTGACTGTCAAGAATAAATACCCACTTCCCCTGATTGACGAGTTATTTGATCAACTGCAAGGAGCCAAAGTGTATTCGAAACTCGACTTGAGGCAAGGATATTATCAGTTGCGGATCAAGAAGGAAGATGTGCCTAAAACAGCTTTCAGGACGAGATATGGGCACTATGAATATGTGGTGATGCCTTTTGGACTAACTAATGCCCCTGCAGCCTTTATGGATTTGATGCATAGGGTGTTTCAACCCTACTTGGACCAATTTGTAGTGATCTTCATTGATGATATTTTGGTATACTCGAAATCGGAGGCGGAGCATGAGCAACATCTGCGGTTGGTACTGCAGAAACTTCGAGAGCATCAATTGTATGCAAAGTTTAGCAAATGTGAATTTTGGTTGCAGCAGATTGCATTTTTGGGGCATATCATATCCCAAGAGGGAATAGCGGTAGATCCAGCAAAGATCGATGCAGTGATGTCTTGGAAGAAGCCAGAAAATGTCACGGAAGTTCGTAGTTTTCTTGGTCTAGCTGGCTATTATTGGAGGTTCGTGAAGGATTTCTCTAAGATTGCAGGACCGCTTACAAAGCTCACTCAAAAGAAAACCAAGTTCGTGTGGGATGATAAGTGTGAGAACAGCTTCCAAGAGTTGAAGAAAAGATTGACCACCGCACCAGTTCTTGCATTGCCTGAAGGGAGTCAAGGTTTTGTAATCTATAGCGATGCTTCGAAAGATGGATTGGGATGTGTGTTGATGCAAAATGGAAGAGTGATTGCTTATGCCTCTAGGAAACCAAAACCGTATGAGATGAATTACCCGACACATGATTTGGAGTTAGCGGCTATTGTGTTTGCACTCAAGAAATGGAGGCATTATCTGTGGGGTAACAAGTTTGAGGTATTTACCGATCATCAAAGCTTGAAATACTTGTTTTCTCAAAAGGAGTTGAATATGAGGCAAAGGCGGTGGATGGAGCTTTTGGATGATTACAATTGCTCAATTAATTATGTGCCCGGTAAGGCGAACGTAGTTGCAGATGCCTTAAGCAGAAAAGCAAGCATGGCGAAACTGGAAGTCAAGGTGCAGGAGTTGTTGGAGGAAGCATTTCTATGGAAACCACAATTGACTCAGAAGGGGTTACTTTTTGCCACTACACAAGTTCATTCGACTTTGTTATCTGAGTTACGAGAGGCTCAACAGAAGGACCAGCAATTTCAAAAGATTAAGGAAAGCAATGCAGATTTCAAGTCTCATGATGATGGTGTTTGGAGGTTTAGGAATCGGATTTGTGTTCCTAATGAGCCAGAGCTGAAAAAGAAGATTCTTGAGGAAGCGCATAATTCTAGTTATACTATTCACCCTGGCGGAACAAAGATGTATCGGGATTTGAAGCAACACTATTAGTGGAATAACATGAAAAGAGAAATTGCGGAGTTTGTAGCACGGTGTTTGACTTGCCAGAGAATTAAAGCAGAACATCAACGACCCGTATGTTTACTTCAACCGTTGGAGATTCCCCAATGGAAATGGGAACATATCACTATGGATTTTGTTATGGACCTGCCTAGATCACGAAAGGGTCATAACGCCGTTTGGGTTATAGTGGATAGATTGACTAAGTCGGCACACTTTTTACCGATGAATAAGGAGGATAGTCCCGAGGAATTGGGAGATATGTATGTGGCGGAGGTTGTAAGATTGCACGGGATGCCTGTGAGTATTGTATCAGATAGGGATCCTCGTTTTACTTCTCGATTTTGGAAGAGATTGCAGGAAGCTTTGGGGACGAAATTGAGTTTTAGCACGGCTTATCACCCTCAGACGGATGGTCAATCGGAGAGAACTATTCAGATTTTGGAGGATATGCTGAGGGCATGTGTGTTGGACTTCGGGAAAGGTTGGGAGAAATATCTATCTCTAGCAGAGTGCGCCTACAACAATAGTTATCAGGCCACGATCGGGATGGCCCCATTTGAGGCGCTGTATGGACGGAAATGTCGATCACCAATTTACTGGGATGAAGTAGGTGAGGCAAGGACTTTTGACCCGACCCTTTTACCTGAACTGATGAAAACTGTTGATAACATCCACCTCATCCGGAAACGGATGCTTACTGCCCAGAGCAGGCAGAAGAGTTATGCAGACCGACGGAGACGGAGTCTCGAGTTTGAGGTTGGCGACAGGGTGTTCTTGAAGATATCACCCCGGAGGGGACTGATTAAACATGGCAAGGGTGGAAAGTTGAGCCCGAGATTTGTAGGACCGTTTGAGATAGTTGAGAAGATTGGCAAGTTGGCGTATCGACTAGCACTACCCCAGAACCTCTCCAATATTCATGACGTCTTTCATGTGTCGATGCTGCGGAAGTATCATCCTGACCCGTCGCATATATTGGAGCCAGAGCCGTTGCAGCTTCGAGAGAACTTGTCTTACGAGGAGAAGCCCATTCGGATCCTAGACCAGCAGGATCGGGAGTTGCGCAACAGAACTATACCGATGGTGAAAGTGCTGTGGGATCATCATGGAGTTGAAGACGCAACGTGGGAAAGGCGAGACCAGATGGAACAGCAATATCCAGCATTATTTCAAGGTAATATTGAATTTCGGGACGAAATTCTTTTAAGGAGGGGAGGATGTGAGGCCCAACCCCGAATTGCGTGCGATACCTCATTTTGCGTGCCCTAAACTAGATTTGCGTGCCATGACCTAGGTTTGAGAATTGTATTTAGTTTGTGTGCCTTGCATTGAATTTCATGCATTCATATAGGGTTACGTGCATTTACTTAAAAAACGTGCGTTCGTCTCGTAGTTCGTGTCTTACCTCAAAGTGCGTGCCCTAAACTTAGGAAAGCGTGTCTTCATGCTAATCAAGAAAGCATCTTACACGAAGCACTAGGCCATTAAACAATCCTACAAAATCCACTAACAATATAATAATCCAAATTCCTTTCACTAGAAGACAAAAATGCATAAAAAACAAAACATTCTTTATTCCTTGTTCTTTTTTCATTTTCAACACACATCAATTAAACACCCAAAAGATGACAAGAATTCAGAATTTTGCACATGTCATAGCCAACCATACCATGTTTTGAGAAAGATAAAAAAAAAAAAAAATTTGAACAACACAATTAAATTGCATGCTAGACAAACTATGACACCAAAATGCATTAAAAATTGCTCAATTCCCCTCAATTTCTCACCATAACCGACTAGCCTTTGTATATCCCAAGCACATAGAATATAATAATGCTCAAAACAAACAAAATTCAGATTGTAACATTGCTTTGGCCGACCATGTGATGCAAATTAACAAGCTTGCATAGTTTAAAATATTCCTAGACAAGCCTATGACAAAATGAATAAAAAAAATGAATCAAAACATACCTACCATGCTCCACTTTCTCGGCCAAAACACTCCAAGCATCTTCACATTTCAATAATGCACAATGACTAAGGAATTTTCAGAAATTGTAGAGCTCTTGGCCGACACATGCAATTAAAAACATCATCAAAGCATCTTTAACTTTATCTTTGCTTGCAAACCTTCTCTCAAGCTTCCATCTCCTCTCTCTCTCGACCTTAGTATTTTCATAGGCTCCCAAGTCTGAAAAATTTCTCCCCATAACACACAAGCATCTTCCAAAGCAAAGGAAAGCAAGAAAGAAGCTTCGTTGGTGCATTTTCAAGAACATTCTGCATCTACCTGGTTGTTTTGATAAGGTGAGGGTTCAAAACTTTTGGAAAACTCTTTAAAACTTCACATGCATGACTATGAATGTGTGTATTTGCTTCTGTGCTTGAGCTATGTGGTCGTTCATGAGTTTAAACAACCATGCATGGCAATAACTTGGCTTGAAAATGACACTAGACAAAGCCGAAATTTGAGACTGCTTCTGACCCGTCTGTTCGAGGCAATTTTTGGTTAAGCAAATGATGTCGAAATTAAGTGAAAATCCCTAGGTGACTAGTTTGGCCAATTTTGAACACTTTTCGCACAAATAAGCAAAGTCAAATTTTGGCTCTAAGGCCCTCAAAATGGCAAAATCACGTAATATAGCTAAATCTGGAAAGTTTCGAGAAAAAGGAAGCAGTTTGGCAGATTTACTGCCCGTGTGGAACGAGATGATTTTGACATAGCAAACGACATCCAAAATGCGTGAAAATTTGTGTGCTGATATATTTTTGAGTTGTGGACATTTTTGCCAGAAATAGGCTTAGGCGAAAAATGAACCTAAGGACCTCAGAATCATGCAATATTGAAAGATAGGCAAATCTGGACAGTTTTGAGCAGTTCCACCATTTTGGCTATAACTAACGATCCAGAACTCCAATTGATGCAAGATTTGTTTATGATTTTAGTTAACTTGTTAAGATTTAATTTGTTATATTATTCACTAAATTTGGAGTTCATTTGCTTGCCCAGTTGATTGTGAGAAAACAGCTTATTGCAGTTAGGGTTTCAATTGACTATGTGCTTGGGAAAACTTGTTGAACCTCTTTTGTGGTACTAATTGCTTGGAATGGTAGTATTGGAATATTGTGTGGACTGTATTGAATGTTGAGGATGTTGAATGAGACGATGCATGACTTTGGAATGATGATTGAGTTGATTTTGGGTTTTGATCGCACGATTTTGCATGAAAAGCGAACCCTAATGACTAGGTATTCTTGTTAAGTGTTAACCGGGGGTTATTGTGTGGAAAATGTACGTTGCGTGGGCTGCCCGTAAAATGTTTTATAGTTCCAAATGTGAGTAGGCCATTGCATGTTGACAAATAAGCTTTTCTTGCACCCAAACCCCTTTGATATCCTCGCCTGTTGCATAAACTTATCACTTGATCCCGTGAGCTTCTTAATGTGTTATATGGCCTGTTTTATATGTGTTACATGGCTGCCCGATTAATGTTCATATGACTCTATTTGCCTTCATGTGAAATTACTTGCCTTATCGTGCTTCGTTTGACTACTTGTCAACATGCGATCTTATAACTGCTCGGAGGCAACCTACTTTGTTGTCCTCCTAATGTGATATGATAAATGTTATAAATGTGCATTGCATACGAGGTTGCAACCTTTCGTGTGGCGTGGTAGTGTTTCACGCACGCCGGGCGGCATCGGGCTTGCCGGTGTTACCGTGACTACCATGGTCCAATTCCCTCTCTCGCTTGGCATTTCACCCTCGGAGAGTTGGGTCGTAGGTTCGGGGTACATCCGGAGTACACCCATTTGGGAGTGATAAGTGGATTATTGAAGCCGGCCGCACCAAATGATTCAAAATTGAAATTGAGAGCAAAAGCTCACCGTATCCTTGAAATGATTGGTAATTGTATCCGTTTCTCGATTTATTTCTTATAACTGCTTACCATATTATTTGTAATATGTGACATGTTTTAAAAAAGGGGTTTTCATAAAGTGAACCGGAAAATGAGTTTCAAAATTTATTTCTCGTTTCCCCCTCGCTGAGTTCATAAGGACTCACCCTCTTTTATCATTTCAGGTGAAGAAGAACAGGTACAAGAACATGAGGATAATGTACCTAATGATGAACCCCTGGAGTGATTGCCTGTTATTGTTGTTTTGCATGAACGTAATTACTTGTGTATTTTGTGCTGCTTGAAGACCATTTATCTTATGTTGCTTGCTGTTGCTAATGTATAAGACCCACGTTGTAATTTGGGGTCTAATTTTGATTTGTACTTATTTTAGGTAGACCGCTACTAGTCATGACACTACTTTGATCGTTTTGCTTTTACTACTGCTAGTATCTATCGCAGGTTATGATGCTTGGTTAAGGAATAGGTAAATGAACTTATCCAATCTCAACAGGTACTCGCTAATAAGCTATGATAAACAGGCATATTTTGAAATGAGAATAAATGGACAAACGAGACATAGTATTATGCTAGGTTATAAATTAAACGGGACGTCGAAATAACCAATAGGCAATTCAATTGATGATTAAGTAGTAAATTCTAGTCGGGAATAAACTTGAATTGAAAGTTTTGAGGCTGTTAGAAAATTTAGGTCAAAACGAATAGCCCAATTACAGCCGTTATGCTGCCGGATTTCTGAAAAAATTTTGAAGTCTAGAATAAACGTTAAGTGTTAAACCTCCTAAAATGATTAAGAATATGAAAGGACTTGAATGTTTAGATCACACCCTAGTCTAACCTTTATAGGCCGGGCTGGGGCGTGACATCATGAGCTGTTAAAAGGACGACAACCTTACTCGCGGCACATTAGAAGGCCCTCCAACGCGTCGATATCACGTCTTGGGAGGATGCTGCGATATTGAAGCGGATGGGTTGTCGTTAAGCCCATTGGGCCTTTTGAGTGGGCCCTCTCTCTAGGCTGGGACTGTGAACCGTTAACAAATAAAGGAATTGTGCCCTCAACATGACGGGTGCGATCATACCAGCACTAATGCACCGGATCCCATCAGAACTCCGAAGTTAAGCGTGCTTGGGCGAGAGTAGTACTAGGATGGGTGACCCCCTAGGAAGTCCTCGTGTTGCACCCCCCTTTTCAATTTTTTTTGCTCCGGTTAGGGTTGCCAAGGTACTTTACCCACCACATTTCTATTATCGAATCCCACGGCACCTTGGGCAAGACAACTTCTCTTCAGGTGGAGGCTGGGACCGCAAACCGAGGGCGTAGGGCTTGTGACCAGGTCTCCGTCGCTCCGGTGCCCATAACTTTTGATCCGTAAGGAGTTACGAGGCGCACAACATACCGTTGGAAAGCTCTCTGAGAGCTCTACGACGGGGGCAACCAGCTAGCTTGCTGTTCCCTTTTCGGAGATCAAAATCGAACGTTTTCATCTGTTTCGGGCCACTTTTCTTCTTTTGCTCTGTTTTTCAGTCCCGGATCGTACGTCAAGAGCTGTTAAAAGGACGACAACCTTACTCGCGGCACATTAGAGGACCCTACAATGCGTCGATATCACGCCTTGCGAGGATGCTGCGTTGTTGAAGCGGATGGGTTGTCGTTAAGCCCATTGGGCCTTTTGAATGGGCCATCTCTCTAGGCTGCGACTGTGAAACGTTAAAAAATAAAGGAATTGTTCACTCAACATGAAGGGTGTGATCATACCAACACTAATGCACCGGCTCCCATCAGAACTCCGAAGTTAAGCGTCCTTGGGCGAGAGTAGTACTAGGATGGGTGACCCCCTAACAAATCCTCGTGTTGCACCCCCCTTTTCTATTTTTTTTGCTCCGGTTAGGGTCGCCAAGATACTTTACCCACCACATTTCTATTATCGACTCCCACGGCACCTTCGGCAAGACAACTTCTCTTCACGTGGACGCTGGGCCCGTAAACCGAGGGCGTTGGGCTTGTGACCAGGTCTCCGTCGCTCCGGTGCCCATAACTTCTGATCGGTAAGGAGTAACGAGGCGCACAACATACCGTTGGAAAGCTCTCTGAGAGCTCTATGATGGGGGCAGCAAGCTAGCTCGCTGTACCCTTTTCGGAGCTCAAAATCGAATGTTTTAATTAGTTTCGGGCCACTTTTCTTCTTTTGCTCTGTTTTTCCGTCCCGGATCGTACGTCGTGAGCTGTTAAAAGGATGACAACCTTACTCGCGGCACATTAGAGGACCCTACAATGCGTCGATATCACGTCTTGTGAGGATGCTGCGTTGTTGAAGCGGATGGGTTGTCGTTAAGCCCATTGGGCCTTTTGAATGGGCCATATCTCTAGGCTGGGACTGTGAACCGTTAACACATTAAGGAATTGTGCCCTCAACAAGACGGGTGCGATCATCCCAGCATTATTGCACTGGATCCCATCAAACCTCCGAAGTTATGCGTGCTTGGGCGAGAGTAGTACTAGGATGGGTGACCCCCTGGGAAGTCCTCGTGTTGCATCCCCCTTTTCAATTTTTTTTCCTCCGTTTAGGTTTGCCAAGATACTTTACCCACCACATTTCTATTATCGAATCCCACGGCACCTTGGGCAAGACAGCTTCTCTTCACGTGGAGGCTGGGCCCGCAAACCGAGGGCGCAGGGCTTGTGACCAGGTCTCCGTCGCTCCGTTGCCAATAACTTTTGATCCGTAAGGAGTAACGAGGCGCACAGCATACCGTTGGAAAGCTCTCTGAGAGCTCTACGACGGGGGCAGCAGTTAGCCTGCTGTGCCCTTTTCGGAGCTCAAAATCGAACGTTTTCGTCAGTTTCGGGCCACTTTTCTTCTTTTGCTCTGTTTTTCAGTCTCGGATCGTACGTCGTGAACTGTTAAAAGGACAACAACCTTACTCGCGGCACATTACAGGACCCTACAATGCGTGGATATGATGTCTTGCGAGGATGCTGCGTTGTTGAAGCGGATGGGTTGTCGTTAAGCCCATTGGGCCATTTGAATGGGCCATATCTCTAGGCTGGGACTGTGAACCGTTAACACATAAAGGAATTGCGCCCTCAACATGACGGGTGCGATCATACCAGCACTAATGCACCGGATCCCATCAGAACTCCTAAGTTAAGCGTGCTTGGGCGAGAGTAGTACTAGGATGGATGACCCCCTTGGAAGTCCTCGTGTTGCACCCCCCTTTTCTATTTTTTTTGCTCCGGTTAGGGTTGCCAAGATACTTTACCCACCACATTTCTATTATCGAATCCCACGGCACCTTGCACAAGACAACTTCTCTTCACGTGGAGGCTGGGCCCGCAAACCGAGGGCATAGGGCTTGTGACCAGGTCTTCATCGCTTCGGTGCGCATAACTTTTGATCCGTAAGGAGTTACGAGGCGCAAAGCATACCGTTGGAAAGCTCTCTGAGAGCTCTATGATGGGGCAGCAAGCAAGCTTGCTGTGCCCTTTTCGGAGCTCAAAATAGAAAGTTTTCATCAGTTTCGGGCCACTTTTCTTCTTTTACTCTGTTTTTCTATCCCGGATCGTACGTCGTGAGCTGTTAAAAGGACGAGAACCTTACTCGCGGCACATTAGAGGACCCTACAATGCGTCGATATCACGTCTTGCAAGGATGCTGCGTTGTTGAAGCGAATGGGTTGTCGTTAAGCCCATTGGGCCTTTTGAATGGGCCATATCTCTAGGCTGGAACTGTGAACCGTTAACACATAAAGGAATTGTGCCCTCAACATGACGGGTGCGATCATACCAGCACTAATGCACCGGATCCCATCAGAACTCCGAAGTTAAGCGTGCTTGGGCGAGAGTAGTACTAGGATGGGTGGCCCCCTGGGAAGTCCTCGTGTTGCACCCCCCTTTTCAATTTTTTTTGCTCCAGTTAGGGTTGCCAAGATACTTTACCCACCACATTTCTATTATCGAATCCCACGGCACCTTGGGCAAGACAACTTCTCTTCACGTGGAGGCTGGGCCCGCAAACCGAGGGCGTAGGGCTTGTGACCAGGTCTCCGTAGCTCCGGTGCCCATTACTTTTGATCCGTAAGGAATTACGAGGCGCACAGCATACCGTTGGAAAGCACTCTGAGAGCTCTACGACGAGGGCAGCCAGCTAGCTTGCTATGCCATTTTCGGAGATCAAAATCGAACGTTTTCATTAGTTTCGGGCCACTTTTCTTATTTTGCTCTGTTTTTCCGTCCCGGATCGTACGTCATGAGCTGTTAAAAGGACGACAACCTTACTCGCGGCACATTATAGGACCCTACAATGCCTCGATATCACGTCTTGCGAGGATGCTGTGTTGTTGAAGCGGATGGGTTGTCGTTAAGCCCATTGGGCCTTTTGAATGGGCCATATCTCTAGGCTGGGACTGTGAACCGTTAACACATAAAGGAATTGTGCCCTCAACATGACGGGTGCGATCATACCAGCACTAATGCACCGGATCCCATCAGAACTCCGAAGTTAAGCGTGCTTGGGCGAGAGTAGTACTAGGATGGGTGACCCCCTGGAAAATCCTCGTGTTGCACCCCCCTTTTCAATTTTTTTTGCTCCGGTTAGGGTTGCCAAGATACTTTACCCACCACATTTCTATTATCGAATCCCACGGCACCTTGGGCAAGACAACTTCTCTTCACGTGGAGGCTTGGCCCGCAAACCGAGGGCGTAGGGCTTGTGACCAGGTCTCCGTCGCTCCGGTGCCCATAACTTTTGATCCGTAAGGAGTTACGACGCGCACAGCATACCGTTGGAAAGCTCTCTGAGGGCTCTACGACGGGGGCAGCAAGCTAGCATGCTCTGCCCTTTTCGGAGCTCAAAATCGAACGTTTTCATCAGTTTCGGGCCACTTTTCTTCTTTTGCTCTGTTTTTCCATCCCGGATCGTACGTCGTGAGCTGTTAAAAGGAAGACAACCTTACTCGCGGCACATTAGAGGACCCTACAATGCATCGATATCACGTCTTGCGAGGATGCTGCGTTGTTAAAGCGTATGGGTTGTCGGTAAGCCCATTGGGCCTTTTGAATGGGCCATACCTCTAGGCTGGGACTGTGAACCGTTAACACATAAAGGAATTGTGCCCTCAACATGCCGGGTGCGATCATACCAGCACTAATGCACCGGATCCCATCAGAACTCCGAAGTTAAGCGTGCTTGGGCGAGAGTAGTACTAGGACGGGTGACCCCCTGGAAAGTCCTCGTGTTGCACCCCCCTTTTCAATTTTCTTTTCTCCGGTTAGGGTTGCCAAGATACTTTACCCACCACATTTCTATTATCGAATCCCACCCCACCTTGGACAAGACAACTTCTCTTCACGTGGAGGCTGGGCCTGCAAACCGAGGGCGTAGGGCTTGTGACCAGGTCTCCGTCGCTCCGGTGCCCATAACTTTTGATCCGTAAGGAGTAACGAGGCGCACAGCATACCGTTGGAAAGCTCTCTGAGAGCTCTACCACGGGGGCAGCAAGCCAGCTTGCTGTGCCCTTTTCAGAGCACAAAATCGAAAGTTTTCATCAATTTCGGGCCACTTTTCTTCTTTTGCTCTGTTTTTCCGTCCCAGATCGTACGTCATGAACTGTTAAAAGGACGACAACCTTACTCGCAGCACATTAGAGGACCCTACAATACGTTGATATCACGGCTTGCGAGTATGCTGTGTTGTTGAAGCGGATGGGTTGTCGTTAAGCCCATTGGGCCTTTTGAATGGGCCACATATCTAGGCTGGGACTGTGAACCGTTAACACATAAAGAATTTGTGCCCACAACATGACGGGTGCGATCATACCAGCACTAATTTACCGGATCCCATTAGAACTCCGAAGATAAACGTGCTTGGGCGAGAGTAGTACTAGGATGGGTGACCCCCTGGGAAAATCCTCGTGTTGCACACCCCATTTCCAATTTTTTTTGCTCTGGTTAGGGTTACTGAGATACTTTATCCACAACATTTCTATTATTGAAACCCACGGCACCTTGGGCAAGACAACTTCGCTTCATGTAGAGGTTGGGCCCGCAAACCGAGGGCATGGGGCTTGTGACCAGGTCTCCGTCGCTCCGGTGCCCATAACTTTTGATCCGTAAGGAGTTACGAGGCGCACAGCATACCGTTGGAAAGCTCTCAGAGAGCTCTACGACGGGGGCAGCTAGCTAGCTCGCTGTGCCCTTTTCGGAGCTCAAAATTGAACATTTTCATCAGTTTCGAGCCACTTTTCTTTTTTAGCTCTGTTTTTTCGTCCCGGATCGTACATCGTGAGCTGTTAAAAGGACGACAACCTTACTCGCGGCACATTAGAGGACCCTACAATGCGTCGATATCACGTCTTGCGAGGATGCTGCGTTATTGAAGCGGATGGGTTGTCGTTAAGCCCATTGGGCCTTTTCAATGGGTCATATCTCTAGGCTGGGACTGTGAACCGTTAACACATAAAGGAATTGTGACCTCAACATGACGGACGCACTCATACCAGCACTAATGCACCGGATCCCATCAGAACTCCGAAGTTAAGCGTGCTTGGGCGAGAGTAGTACTAGGATGGGTGACGCCCTGGGAAGTCCTAGTGTTGCACCCCCTTTTTCAATTTTTTTTGCTACGGTTAGTGTTGCCAAGATACTTTACCCACCAGATTTCTATTATCGAATCCGACGGCACCTTGGGCAAGACAACTTCTGTTCACGGGGAGGCTGGGCCTGCAAACCGAGGGTGTAGGGCTTGTGACTAGGTCTCCGTCGCTCCAGTGCCCATAACTTTTGATCCGTAAGGAGTTACGAGGCGCACAGCATACCGTTGAAAATCTCTCTGAGAGCTCTACGACGGGCACAGCGAGCCAGCTTGCTGTGCCCTTTTTGGAGCTCAAAATCGAACGTTTTCATCAGTTTCGGGCCACTTTTCTTCTTTTGCTCTGTTTTTCTGTCCCGGATCGTACGTCGTGAGCTGTTAAAAGGACGGCAACCTTACTCGCGGCACATTAGAGGACCCTACAATGCATCGATATCACGTCTTGCGAGGATGCTGCGTTGTTGAAGCGGATGGGTTGTCGTTAAGCCCAATGGGCCTTTTGAATGGGCCATATCTCTGGGCTGGGACTGTGAACCGTTAACACATAAAGGAATTGTGCCCTCAACATGACTGGTGCGATCGTACCAGCACTAATGCAACGGATCCCATCAGAACTCCAAAGTTAAGCGTGCTTGGGCGAGAGTAGTACTAGGATGGGTGACCCCCTGGGAAGTCCTCGTGTTGCACCCCCCTTTTCAATTTTTTTTGCTCCGGTTAGGGTTGCCAAGATACTTTACCCACCACTTTTCTATTATCGAATCCCACGGCACCTTGGGCAGGACAACTTCTCTTCACGTGGAGGATGGGCCCGCAAACCGAGGGCGTAGGGCATGTGACCAGGTCTCCGTCGCTCCGGTGCCCATAACTTTTGATCCGTAAGGAGTTACGAGGCGCATAGCAAACCGTTGGAAAGCTCTCTGAGAGCTCTACGACGGGGGTAGCAAGCTAGCTTGCTGTGCCCTTTTCAGAGCTCAAAATCGAACGTTTTCATCAGTTTCGGGCCACTTTCTTCTTTTGCTCTGTTTTTCCGTCCCGGATCGTACGTCGTGATCTTTTAAAAGGACGACAACCTTACTCGCGGCACATTAGAGGACCCTACAATGCGTCGATATCACGTCTTGCGAGGATGCTGCGTTATTGAAGCGGATGGGTTGTCGTTAAGCTCATTGGGCCTTTTGAATGGGCCACATATCTAGGCTGGGACTGTGAACTGTTAACACATAAAGGAATTGTGCCCTCAACATGACGAGTGCTATCATAACAGCACTAATGCACCGGATCCCATTAGAACTCCGAAGTTAAGCGTGCTTGGGCGAGAGTAGTACTAGGATGGGTGACCCCCTGGGAAGTCCTCGTGTTGCACCCCACTTTTCAATTTTTTTTGCTCCGGTTAGGGTTGCCAAGATACTTTACCCACCACATTTCTATTATCGAATCCCACGGCACCTTGGACAATACAACTTCTCTTCACTTGGAGGCTGGGCCCGCAAACCGAGGGCGTAGGGCTTGTGACCAAGTCTCCGTCGCTCCGGAGCCCATAACTTTTGATCCGTAAGGAGTTACGAGGCGCAGAGCATACCGTTGGAAATCTCTCTGGGAGCTCTACGATGGGGCAGCAAGCTAGCTTGCTGTGCCCTTTTCGGTGCTCAAAATCGAACGTTTTCATCAGTTTCGGGCCACTTTTCTTCTTTTGCTCTGTTTTTCCGTCCCGGATCGTACATCGTGAGCTGTTAAAAGGACGACAACCTTACTCGTGGGACATCAGAGGGCCCTCCAACGTGTTGATATCACGTCTGGCAAGCATTCTGCATTGTTGAAACGGATGGGTTGTCGTTAAGCCTATTGGGCCTATTGAATGGGCTATCTCACTAGGTTGGGACGGTGAGCCGTTAACACATAAAGGAATTGTACCCTCAACATGGCGAGTGCGATCATACCAGCACTAATGCAACGGATCCCATCAGAACTCCGAAGTTAAGCGTGCTTGGGCGAGAGTAGTACTAGGATGGGTGACCCCCTGGGAAGTCCTCGTGTTGCACCCCCCTTTTCAATTTTTTTTGCTCCGGTTAGGGTTGCCAAGATACTTTACCCACCACATTTCTATTATCGAATCCCATGGCACCTTGGGCAAGACAACTTCTCTTCACGTGGAGGTTGGGCTCGCAAACCAAGGGCGTAGGGCTTGTGACAAGGTCTCCGTCGCTCCGGTGCCCATAACTTTTGATCCGTAAGGAGTTACGAGGCGCACAGCATACCGTTGGAAAGCTCTCTGAGTGCTCTACGACGGGGGCATCTAGCTAGCTTGCTTTGCCCTTTTAGGAGCTCAAAATTGAACGTTTTCATCAGTTTTGGGCCACTTTTCATCTTTAGCTCTATGTTTTTGTCCCGGATCGTACGTCGTGAGCTGTTAAAAGGACGACAACCTTACTCGCAGCACATTAGAGGACCCTACAATGAGTCGATATCACGTCTTGCAAGGATGCTACGTTGTTGAAGCGAAAGGGTTGTCGTTAAGCCCATTGGGCCTTTTGAATGGGCCATATCTCTAGGCTGGAACTGTGAACCGTTAACACATAAAGGAATTGTGCCCTCAACATGACGGGTGCGATCATACCAGCACTAATGCACCGGATCCCATCAGAACTCCGAAGTTAAGCGTGCTTGGGCGAGAGTAGTACTAGGATGGGTGACCCCCTGGGAAGTCTTCGTGTTGCACCCCACTTTTCAATTTTTTTTGCTCCGGTTAGAGTAGCCAAGATACTTTACCCACCACATTTCTATTATCGAATCCCACGGCACCTTGGGCAAGACAACTTCTCTTCACGTGGAGGATGGGCCCGGAAACCGAGGGCGTAGGGCTTGTGACCAAGTCTCCGTCGCTCCGTTGCCCATAACTTTTGATCCGTAAGGAGTTACGAGGCGCACAGCATACCGTTGGAAAGCACTCTGAGAGCTCTACGTCGGGGGTAGCCAGCCAGCTCGCTTTGCTTTTTTCGGAGCTCAAAATCGAACATTTTTATCAGTTTCGAGCCACTTTTCTTCTATTGCTCTGTTTTTCCGTCCCGGATCGTATGTCATGAGCTGTTAAAAGGACGACAATGTTACTCGCGGCACATTAGAGGACCCTACAATGAGTCGATATCACATCTTGCGAGGATGCGGCGTGGGTGAACCGGATGGGTTGTGGTTAAGCCCAATGCGCCTTTTGAATAGGCCATATGTCTAAGCTGGAACTGTGAACCGTTAACACATAAAGGAATTGTGCCCTCGACATGACGGGTGCGATCATACCAGCACTAATGCACAGGATCCCATCAGAACTCCGAAGTTAAGCGTGCTTGGGCGAGAGTAGTACTAGGATGGGTGACCCCCTAGGAAGTCCTCGTGTTGCACCCCCCTTTTCAATTTTTTTTGCTCCGGTTAGGGTTGCCAAGATACATTACCCACCACATTTCTATTATCGAATCCCACGGCACCTTGGGCAAGACATATTCTCTTCACGTGGAGGATGGGCCCGCAAACCGAGGGCGTAGGGCTTGTGACCAGGTCTCCGTCGCTCCGGTGCCCATAACTTTTGATCTGTAAGGAGTTACGTGGTGCACAGCATACCGTTGGAAAGCTCTCTGAGAGCTCTACGACGAGGGCAGCTAGCTAGATCGCTGTACCCTTTTTGGAGCTCAAAATCGAATGTTTTCATTTGTCTCGGGCCGATTTTCTTCTTTTGCTCTGTTTTTCCGTCCCGGATCGTACGTCGTGAGCTGTTAAAAGGACGACAACCTTACTCGCCGCACATTAGAGGACCCTACAGTGCGTCGATATAACGTCTTTCGAGGAAGCTGCGTTTTTGAAGCGGATGGGTTGTCGTTAAGCCCATTGGGCCTTTTGAATGGGCCATATCTCTAGGCTGAGACTGTGAACCGTTAACACATAAAGGATTTGTGCCCTCAACATGACGGGGGCGATCATACAAGCACTAATGCACCGGATCCCATCAGAACTCCGAGGTGAAGCGTGCTTGGGCGTGAGTAGTACTAGGATGGGTGACCCCTGGGAAGTCCTCGTGTTGCACCCCCCTTTTCAATTTTTTTTTCTCCGGTTAGGCTTGCCAAGATACTTTACCCACCACATTTCTATTATCGAATCCCACGGCACCTTGGGCAAGACAACGTCTCTTCACGTGGAGGCTGGGCCCGCAAACCGAGGGCGTAGGGCTTGTGACCAGGTCTCCGTCGCTCCGGTGCCCATAACTTTTGATCCGTAAGGAGTAACGAGGCGCACAGCATACCGTTGGAAAGCTCTCTGAGAGCTCTACGACGGGGGCAGCAAGCTAGCTTGCTTTGCCCTTTTCGGAGCTCAAAATCGAACATTTTCATCAGTTTCGGGCCACTTTCGTCTTTTGCTCTCTTTTTCCGTCCCGAATCGTACGTCATGAGCTGTTAAAAGGACGACAACCTTACTCGCGGCACATTAGAGGACCCTACAATGCGTCGATATCACGTCTTGCGAGGATGCTGCGTTGTTGAAGCGGATGGGTTGTCGTTAAGCCCATTGGGCCTTTTGAATGGGCCATATCTCTAGGCTGGGACTGTGAACCGTTAACACATAAAGGAATTGAGCCCTCAACATGACGGGTGCGATCATACCAGCACTAATGCACCGGATCCCATCAGAACTCCGAAGTTAAGCGTGCTTGGGCGAGAGTAGTACTAGGATGGGTGACCCCCTGGGAAGTCCTCGTGTTGCACCCCCTTTTCAATTTTTTTTGCTCCGGTTAGGGTTGCCAAGATAGTTTATCCACCACAATTCTATTATTGAATCCCACAGCACCTTGGGAAGACAACTTCTCTTCACGTGGAGGATGGGCCCGCAAACCGAGGGCATAGGGCTTGTGACCAGGTCTCCTTTGCTCCGGTGCCCATAACTTTTGATCCGTAAGGAGTTACGAGGCGCACAGCATACCGTTGGAAAGCTCTCTGAGAGCTCTACGTCGGGGGCAGCCAGCTAGCTCGATGTGCCTTTTTCTGTCCCGGATCGTACGTCGTGAGCTGTTAAAAGGACGACAACCTTACTCACGGCACATTAGAGGACCCTTCACTGCGTCGTTATCACGTCTTGTGAGGATGCTGCGTTGTTGAAGCGGATGGGTTGTCGTTAAGCCCATTGGGCCTTTTGAATGGGCCATATCTCTAGGCTGGGACTGTGAACCGTTAATACATAAAGGAATTGTGCCCTCACCATGACGGGTGCGATCATACCAGCACTAATGAACCGGATCCCATCAGAACTCCGAATTTAAGCGTGCTTGGGAGAGAGTAGTACTAGGATGGGTGACCCCTGGGAAGTCCTCGTGTTGCACCCCCCTTTTCAATTTTTTTTGCTCCGGTTAGGGTTGCCAAGATACTTTACCCACCAGATTTCTATTATCGAATCCCACGGCACCTTGGGCAAGACAACTTCTCTTCACGTGGAGGATGGGCCCGCTAACCGAGGGTGTAGGGCTTGTGACCAGGTTTCCGGCGCTCCGGTGCCCATAACTTTTGATCCGTAAGGAGTTACGAGGCGCACAGCATACCGTTGGAAAGCTCTCTGAGAGCTCTACAAAAGGGTAAGCAAGCAAGCTTGCTCTGCCCTTCTCGGAGCTCAAAATCGAACATTTTCATCAGTTTCGGGCCACTTTTCTTCATTTCCTCTGTTTTTCCGTCCCGGATCGTACGTCGTGAGCTGTTAAAAGGACGACAACCTTACTCGCGGCACATTAGCGGACCCTACAACGCGTCGATATCCCGTCTTGCGAGCATGCTGCGTTGTCGAAGGAGATGAGTTGTCGTTAGGCCCATTGGGCCATTTGAATAAGCCATCTCTCCACGCTGGGACTGTGAACCGTTAACACATAAAGGAATTGTACCCTCAACATGACGGGTGCGATCATACCAGCATTAATGAACCGGATCCCATCAGAACTCCGAAGTTAAGCGTGCTTGGGCGAGATTAGTACTAGGATGGGTGACTCCCTTGGAAGTCCTCATGTTGCACCCCCCTTTTCAATTTTTTTTTTCTTCGGTTAGGGTTGCCAAGATACTTTATCCACCCCATTTCTATTATAGAATCCCACAGCACCTTGGGCAAGACAACTTCGCTTCATGTGGAAGCCAGGCCCGCAAACAGGGGGCGTAGGGCTTGTGACCAGGTCTCCGTCGCTCCGGTGCCCATAACTTTTGATCCGTAAGGAGTTACGAGGCGCACAGCATACCGTTGGAAAGCTCTCTGAGAGCTCTACGACGGTGGCAGCTAGCTAGCTGGCTGTGCCCTTTTCGGAGCTCAAAATCAAACGTTTTCATCAGTTTCGGGCCACTTTTCTTCTTTTGCTCTGTTTTTCCGTCCTGGATCGTACGTCGTGAGCTGTTAAAAGGACGACAACCTTACTCGCGGCACATTAGAGGACCCTACATTGCGTCGATATCACGTCTTGCGAGGATGCTGCGATATTGAAGTGGATGGGTCGTCGTTAAGCCCATTGGGCCTTTTGAATGGGCCATATCTCTAGGCTGGGACTGTGAACCGTTAACACATAAAGGAATTGTGCCCTCAACATGACGGGTGCGATCATACCAGCACTAATGCACCGGATCCCATCAGAACTCCGAAGTTAAGCGTGCTTGGGCGAGAGTAGTACTAGGATGGGTGACCCCCTGGGAAGTCCTCGTGTTGCACCCCCCTTTTCAATTTTTTTTTCTCCGGTTAGGGTTGCAAGATACTTTATCCACCACATTTCTATTATCGAATCCCACGGAACCTTGGGCAAGACAACTTCTCTTCACTTGGAGGATGGGCCCGCAAACCGAGGGCGTAGGGATTGTGACCAGGTCTCCATCGCTCCGGTGCCCATAACTTTTGATCCGTAAGGAGTTACGAGGCGCACAGCATACCGTTGAAAAGCTCTCTGAGAGCTCTATGACGAGGGCAGCCAGCTAGCTCGTTTTGCCCTTTTCGGAGCTCAAAATCGAACGCTTTCATTAGTTTTGGGCCACGTTTCTTCTTTTGCTCTGTTTTTCCGTCCCGGATCGTACGTCGTGAGCAGTTAAAAGGACGACAACCTTACTCGCGGCACATTAGCGGACCCTACAATTCGTCGATATCACGTCTTGCGAGGATGCTGCGTTGTTGAAGCGGATGGGTTGTCGTTAAGCCCATTGGGCCTTTTGAATGTGCTATATCTCTAGGCTGGGACTGTGAACCGTTAACACATAAAGGAATTGTGCCCACAACATGACGGGTCCGATCATACCAGCACTAATGCACCGGATCCCATCAGAACTCCTAAGTTAAGCGTTCTTGGGCGAGAGTAGTACTGGGATGGGTGACCCCTTAGGAAGTCCTCGTGTTGCACCCCCCTTTTCAATTTTTTTTGCTCCGGTTAGGGTTGCCAAGATACTTTACCCACCACATTTCTATTATCGAATCCCACGGCACCTTGGACAAGACAACTTCTCTTCACGTGGAGGCTGGGCCCGCAAACCGAGGGCGTAGGGCTTGTGACCAGGTCTCCGTCGCTCCGGTGCCCATAACTTTTGAGCCGGACGGAGTTACGAGAAGCACAACATACAGTTGGAAAGATTTCTGAGAGCTCTATGACGGGGGCAGCCAGCTAGCTTGCTGTGCCTTTTTAGGAGCTCAAAATCGAACGTTTTCATCAGTTTCGGGCCACTTTTCTTTTTTTGCTCTATTTTTTTGTCCCGGATCGTACGTCGTGAGCTGTTAAAAGGACGACAACCTTACTCGCGGCACATTAGAGGACCCTACAATGCGTCGATATCACGTCTTGCGAGGATGCTGCGTTGTTGAAGCGGATGGGTTGTCGTTAAGCCCATTGGGCCTTTTGAATGGGCCATATCTCTAGGCTGGGACTATGAACCTTTAACACATAAAGGAATTATGCCTCAACATGACGGGTGCGATCATACCAGCACTAATGCAACGGATCCCATCAGAACTCCATAGTTAAGCGTGCTTGGCCGAGAGTAGTACTAGGATGGGTGCCCCCCTGGGAAGTCCTCGTGTTGCACCCCCATTTTCATTTTTTTTTGCTCCGGTTAGGGTTGCCAAGATACTTTACCCACCACATTTCTATTATCGAATCCCATGGCACCTTGGGCAAGACAACTCCTCTTCACGTGGAGGCTGGGCCTGCAAAACGGTGCCCATAACTTTTGATCCGTAAGGAGTTACGAGGCGCACAACATACCGTTGGAAAGCTCTCTGAGAGCTCTACGACAGTGGCAGCAAGCTAGCTTGCTATGCCCTTTTCGGAGTTCAAAATCGAACGTTTTCATCAGTTTCGGGCCACTTTTCTTCTTTAGCTCTGTTTTTCCGTCCCGGATCGTACGTCGTGAGCTGTTAAAAGGACGACAACCTTACTCGCGGCACATTAGAGGACCCTACAATGAGTCGATATCACGTCTTGCGAGGATGCTGCGTTCTTGAAGCGGATGGGTTGTCGTTAAGCCCATTGGGCCTTTTGAATGGGCCATATCTCTAGGCTGGGACTGTGAACCGTTAACACATAAGGGATTTGTGCCCTCAACATGACTGGTGTAATCATAACAGCACTAATGCACAGGATCCCATCAGAACTTTAAAGTTAAGCGTGCTTGGGCGAGAGTAGTACTAGGATGGGTGACCCCCTGGGAAGTCCTCTTGTTACACCCACATTTTCAATTTTTTTTGCCCATGTTAGCCTTGCCAAGATGCTTTATCCATCACATTTCTATTACCGAATCCCACAACACCTTGGGCAAGACAACTTCGCTTCACGTGGAGGCAGGGCCCGCAAACCAAGGGCGTAGGGCTTGTGACCAGGTCTCCGTCGCTCCGGTGCCCATAACTTTTGATCCGTAAGGAGTTACGAGACACACAGCATATCGTTGGAAAGCTCTCTGAGAGTTCTACGACCGGGGCAGCAAGCCAGCTTGCTGTGCCCTTTTCAGAGCTCAAAATCGAACGTTTTCATCAATTTCGGGCAACTTTTTTTCTTTTGCTCTGTTTTTCTATCCCGGATCGTACGTCGTGAGCTGTTAAAAGGACGACAACCTTCCTCGCGGCACATTAGAGGACCCTACAATGCGTCGATATCACGTCTTGCGAGGATGCTGCGTTGTTGAAGCGGATAGGTTGTCGTTAAGCCCATTGGGCCTTTTGAATGGGCCATATCTCTAGGCTGGGACAGTGAACCGTTAACAAATAAAGGAATTGTGCCCTCAACATGACGGGTGCCAGCACTAATGCACCGGATCCCATCATAACTCCGAAGTTAAGCGTGCTTGGACGAGAGTAGTACTAGGATTGGTGACCCCCTGGGAAGTCCTCGTGTTGCACCCCCCTTTTCAATTTTTTTTACTCCGGTTAAGGTTGCCAAGATACTTTACCCACCACATTTCTATTATCGAATCCCACGGCATCTTGGGCAAGACAACTTCTCTTCACATGGAGGCTGGGCCCGCAAACCGAGGGCGTAGGGCTTGTGACCAAGTCTCCGTCGCTCCGGTGCCCATAACTTTTGATCCGTAACGAGTTACGAGGCGCACAGCATACCGTTGGAAAGCTCTCTGAGAGCTCTACGAAGGTGGCAGCAAGCTAGCTAGCTGTGCCCTTTTCGGAGCTCAAAATCGAACGTTTTCATCACTTTCCTGCCACTTTTCTTCTTTTGCTCAGTTTTTCCGTCCCGGATCGTACGTCGGGAGCTGTTAAAAGGATGACAACCTTACTCGCAGCAAATTAGAGGACCCTAAAATGTGTCGATATCACGTCCTGCGAGGATGCTGTGTTGTTGAAGTTGATGGGTTGTCGTTAAGCCCATTGGGCCTTCTGAATGGGCCATCTCTCTAGGCTGGGACTGTGAACCGTTAACACATAAAGGAATTGTGCCCTCAACATGACGGGTACGATCATAACAGCACTAATGCACCGGATCCCATCAAAACTCCAAAGTTAAGCGTGCTTGGGCGAGATTAGTACTAGGATGGGTGACCCCCTGGGAAATCCTCGTGTTGCACCCCCCTTTTCAATTATTTTTGCTCCGGTTAAGGTTGCCAAGATACTTTACCCACCACATTTCTATTATCGAATCCCACGGCACCTTGGGCAAGACAACTTCTCTTCACGTGGAGGCTGGGCCCGCAAACCGGTGCCCAGAACTTTTGATCCATAAGGAGTTACGAGGCGCACAGCATACCGTTGGAAAGCTCTCTGAGAGCTCTACAACGGGGGCAACTAGCTAGCTTGCTTTGCCCTTTTCAGAGCTCAAAATCGAACGTTTTCATCAGTTTCGGGCCACTTTTCCTCTTTTGCTATGTTTTTCCGTCCCGGATCGTACGTCGTGAGCTGTTAAAAAGACGACAACCTTACTCGCGGCACATTAGAGGACCCTACAATGCGTCGATATCACGTCTTGCGTGGATGCTGCGTTGTTGAAGCGGATGGGTTGTCGTTAAGCCCATTGGGCCTTTTGAATGGGCCATATCTCTAGGCTGGGACTGTGAACCGTTAACACATAAAGGAATTGTGCCCTCAACATGACGGGTGCGATCATACCAGCACTAATGCACCAGATCCCATCAGAACTCCGAAGTTAAGCGTGCTTGGGCGAGAGTAGTACTAGGATGGGTGACCCCCTGGGAACTCCTCGTGTTGCACCCCCCTTTTCAATTTTTTTTGCTCCGGTTAGGGTTGCCAAGATACTTTACCCACCACATTTCTATTATCGAATCCCACGGCACCTTGGGCAAGACAACTTCTCTTCACGTGGAGGCTGGGCCCGCAAACTGGTGCCCATAACTTTTGATCCGTAAGGAGTTACGAGGCGCACAGCATACCGTTGGAAAGCTATCTGAGAGCTCTACGACGGGGGCAGCTAGCTAGCTCGCTGCGCCCTTTTGGTTGCTCAAAATTGAACATTTTCATCAGTTTCGGGCCACTTTTCTTCTTTTGCTCTGTTTTTCCGTCCCGGATCGTACGTCGTGAGCTGTTAAAAGGACGACAACCTTACTCGCGGCACATTAGTGGACCCTACAATGCGTCGATATCACGTCTTGCGAGGATGCTGCGTTGTTGAAGCGGATGGGTTGTCGTTAAGCCCATTGGGCCTTTTGAATGGGCCATATCTCTAGGCTGGGACTGTGAACCGTTAACACATAAAGGAATTGTGCCCTCAACATGACGGGTGCGATCATACCAGCACTAATGCACCAGATCCCATCAGAACTCCGAAGTTAAGCATGCTTGGGCGAGAGTAGTACTAGGATGGGTGACCCCCTGGGAAGTCCTCGTGTTGCACCCCCCTTTTCAATTTTTTTTGCTCCGGTTAGGGTTGCCAAGATACTTTACCCACCACATTTCTATTATCGATTCCCACGGCACCTTGGGCAAGACAATTTCTCTTCACGTGGAGGCTGGGCCCGCAAATCGAGGGCGAGGGCTTTGTGACCAGGCATCCGTCGTTCCGGTGCCCATAACTTTTGATCCATAAGGAGTTACGAGGTGTACAGCATACCATTGGAAAGCTCTCTGAGAGCTCTACGACGGGGGCTGCAAGCTAACTTGCTGTGCCCTTTTCAGAGCTCAAAATTGAACGTTTTCATCAGTTTCGGGCCACTTTTCATCTTTTGCTCTATTTTTTCGTCGCTGATCGTACGTCGTGAGCTGTTAAAAGGACGACAACGTTACTCGCGGCACATTAGAGGACCCTACAATGCATCGATATCACGTCTTGCGAGGATGCTGCGTTGTTGAAGCGGATGGGTTATCATTAAGCCCATTGGGCCTTTTGAATGGGCTATCTCTCTAGGCTGGGACTGTGAACCGTTAACAAATAAAGGAATTGTGCCCTCAACATGTCGGGTAAGATCATACCAGCACTAATGCACCGGATCCCATCAGAACTCTGAAGTTAAGCGAGCTTGGGGAGAGTAGTACTAGGACGTTTGACCCCCTGGGAAGTCCTCGTGTTGCACCCCACTTTTCAATTTTTTTTGCTCCGGTTAGGGTTGCCAAGATACTTTACCCACCACATTTCTATTATCGAATCCCACGGCACCTTGGGCAAGACAACTTCTCTTCACGTGGAGGCTGGGCCCGCAAATCGGTGCCCATAACTTTTCATCCGTAAGGAGTTACGAGGCGCACAGCATACCGTTGGAAAGCTCTCTGAGAGCTCTACGACACGGGCAGCAAGCTAGCTTGCTCTGTCCTTTTCGGAGCTCAAAATTGAACGTTTTCATCAGTTTCGGGCCACTTTTCTTCCTTTGCTCTGTTTTTCCGTCCCGGATCGTACGTCGTGAGCTGTTAAAAGGACGACAACCTTACTCGCGGCACATTAGAGGACCCTACAATGCGTCGATATCACGTCTTGCGAGGATGCTGCGTTGTTGAAGCGGATGGGTTGTTGTTAAGCCCATTGGGCCTTTTGAATGGGCCATATCTCTAGGCTGGGACTGTGAACCGTTAACACATAAAGGAATTGTGCCCTCAACATGACGGGTGCGATCATACAAGCACTAATGCACCAGATCCCATCAGAACTCCGAAGTTAAGCGTGCTTGGGCGAGAGTAGTACTAGGATGGGTGACCCCCTGGGAAGTCCTCGTGTTGCACCCCCCTTTTCAATTTTTTTTGCTCCGGTTAGGGTTGCCAAGATACTTTACCCACCACATTTCTATTATCGAATCCCACGGCACCTTGGGCAAGACAACTTCTCTTCACGTGGAGGCTGGGCCCGCAAACCGGTGCCCATAACTTTTGATCCATAAGGAGTTACGAGGCGCACAGCATACCGTTGGAAAGCTCTCTGAGAGCTCTACGACGGGGGCAGCAAGCTAGCTTGCTATGCCCTTTTCGGAGCTCAAAATTGAACGTTTTCATCAGTTTCGGGCCACTTTTCTTCTTTTGCTCTGTTTTTCCGTCCCGGATCGTACGTCGTGAGCTGTTAAAAGGACGACAACCTTACTCGCGGCACATTAGTGGACCCTACAATGCGTCGATATCACGTCTTGCGAGGATGCTGCGTTGTTGAAGCGGATGGGTTGTCGTTAAGCCCATTGGGCCTTTTGAATGGGCCATATCTCTAGGCTGGGACTGTGAACCGTTAACACATAAAGGAATTGTGCCCTCAACATGACGGGTGCGATCATACCAGCACTAATGCACCAGATCCCATCAGAACTCCGAAGTTAAGCATGCTTGGGCGAGAGTAGTACTAGGATGGGTGACCCCCTGGGAAGTCCTCGTGTTGCACCCCCCTTTTCAATTTTTTTTGCTCCGGTTAGGGTTGCCAAGATACTTTACCCACCACATTTCTATTATCGAATCCCACGGCACCTTGGGCAAGACAACTTCTCTTCACGTGGAGGCTGGGCCCGCAAACCGAGGGCGTAGGGCTTGTGACCAGGTCTCCGTCGTTCCGGTGCCCATAACTTTTGCTCCGTAAGGAGTTACGAGGCGCACAGCATACCGTTTGAAAGCTCTCTGAGAGCTCTACGATGGCGGCAGCAAGCTAGCTAGCTGTGCCCTTCTCGGAGCTCAAAATTGAACGTTTTCATTAGTGTCGGGCCACTTTTCTTCTTTTGCTCTGTTTTTTCGTCCCTGATCGTACGTCGTGAGCTGTTAAAAGGACGACAACCATACTCGCCGCACAATAGAGGACCCTACAATGCGTCGATATCATGCCTTTCGAGGATGCTGCGTTGTTGAAGCGGATGGGTTGTCGTTAAGCCCATTGGGCCTTTTGAATGGGCCATATCTCTAGGCTGGGACTGTGAACCGTTAACACATAAAGGAATTGTGCCCTCAACATGACGGGTGCGATCAGACCAGCACTAATGTACCGGATCCCATCAGACCTCCGAAGTTAAGCGTGCTTGGGCGAGAGTAGTACTAGGATGGGTGACCCCCTGGGAAGTCCTCGTGTTGCACCCCCCTTTTCTATTTTTTTTGCTCCGGTTAGGGTTGCCAAGATACTTTACCCACCACATTTCTATTATCGAATCCCACGGCACCTTGGGCAAGACAACTTCTCTTCACGTGGAGGGTGGGCCCGCAAACCGAGGCCGTAGTGCTTGTGACCAGGTCTCCGTCGCTCCGGTGGCCATAACTTTTGATCCGTAAGAAGTTACGAGGTGCACAGCATACCGTTGGAAAGCTCACTGAGAGCTCTACGACGAGGGCAACAAGCTAGCTTGCTGTGCCCTTTTCGGAGCTCAAAATCGAACGTTTTCATCAGTTTCGGCCCACTTTTCTTCTTTTACTCTGTTTTTCCGTCCCGGTTGGTACGTCGTGAGCTGTTAAAAGGACGACAACCTTACTCGCGGCACATTAGAGGACCCTACAATGCGTCGATATCACGTCTTGCGAGGATGCTGCGTTGTTGAAGCGGATGGGTTGTCGTTAAGCCCATTGGGCCTTTTGAATGGGCCATATCTCTAGGCTGGGACTATGAACCGTTAAGACATAAAGGAATTGTGCCCTCAACATGACGGGTGCGATCATACCAGCACTAATGCACCGGATCCCATCAGAACTCCGAAGTTAAGCATGCTTGTGCGAGAGTAGTACTAGGATGGGTGACCCCCTGGGAAGTCCTCGTGTTGCACCCCCATTTTCAATTTTTTTTGCTCCGGTTAGGGTTGCCAAGATACTTTACCCACCACATTTTTATTATCGAATCCCACGGCACCTTGGGCAAGACAACTTCTCTTCACGTGGAGGCTGGGCCCGCATACCGAGGGCGTAGTGCTTGTGACCAGGTCTCCGTCGCTCCGATGGCCATAACTTTTGATCCGTAAGAAGTTACGAGGCGCACAGCATACCGTTGGAAAGCTCACTGAGAGCTCTACGACAAGGGCAGCAAGCCAGCTTGCTGTGCCCTTTTCGGAGCTCAAAATCGAACGTTTTCATCAGTTTCGGGCCACTTTTCTTCTTTTGCTCTGTTTTTCCGTCCCAGTTGGTACGTCGTGAGCCGTTAAAAGGACGACAACCTTACTCGCGGCACATTAGACGACCCTAAACTGCGTCGATATCACATCTTGCGAGGCTGCTGCGTTGTTGAAGCGGATGGGGTGTCGGTAAGCCCATTGGGTCTTTTGAACGGGCCATATCTCTAGGCTGGGACTGTGAACCGTTAACACATAAAGTAATTGTGCCCTCAACATGACGGGTGCAATCATACCAGAACTAATGCACCGGATCCCATCAGAACTCTGAAGTTAAGCGTGCTTGGGCGTGAGTAGTACTAGGATGCGTGACCCCCTGGGAAGTCCTCGTGTTGCCCCCCCCTTTTCAATTTTTTTTGCTCCGGTTAGGGTTGCCAATATACTTTACCCACCCCATTTCTATTATCGAATCGCACGGCACCTTGGGCAAGACAACTTCTCTTCTCGTGGAGGTTGGGCCCGTAAACCGAGGGTGTAGGGCTTATGACCAGGTCTCCGTCGCTCCGTTGCCGATAACTTTTGATCCGTAAGGAGTTACGCGGCGCACAGCATACCGTTGGAAAGCTCTCTGAGAGCTCTACGACGGGGGTAGGTAGTTAGCTCGCTGTACCCTTTTCGGTGTTCAGAATCGAACGTTTTCATCAGTTTCGGGCTACTTTTCTTATTTTGCTCTGTTTTTCCGTCCCGGATCGTACGTCGTGAGCTGTTAAAAGGACGACAACCTTACTCGCGGCACATTAGAGGACCCTACAATGCGTCGATATCCCGTCTTGCGAGGATGCTACGTTGTTGAAGCGGATGGGTTGTCGTTAAGCCCATTGGGCCTTTTGAATGGGCCATATCTCTAGGCTGGGACAGTGAACCGTTAACACATAAAGGAATTGTGCCCTCAACATGACGGGTGCGATCATACCAGCACTAATGCACCAGATCCCATCAGAACTCCGAAGTTAAGCGTCCTTGGGCGAGAGTAGTACTAGGATGGGTGACACCTTGGGAAGTCCTCGTGTTGCACCCCCCTTTTCAATTTTTTTTGATCCGGTTAAGGTTGCCAAGATACTTTACCCATCACATTTCTATTATCGAATCCCACGGCACCTTGGGCAAGACAACTTCTCTTCACGGGGAGGCTGGGCCCGCAAACCGAGGGCGTAGGGCTTGTGACCATGTCTCCGTCGCTCTAGTGCCCATAACATTTGATCTGTAAGGAGTTACGTGGCGCACAACATACCGTTGGAAAGCTGTCCAAGAGCTCTACGACGGGGGTAGGTAGCTTGCATGCCGTGCCCTTTTCGGAGCTCAAAATCAAACGTTTTCATCAGTTTCGGGCTACTTTTATTCTTTTGCTCTGTTTTTCCGTCCCGGATCGTACGTCGTGAACCGTTAAAAGGACGACAACCTTACTCGCGGCACATTAAAGGACCCTACAATGCGTCGATATCACGTCTTGCGTGGATGCTGCGTTGTTGAAGCGGATGGGTTGTCGTTAATCCCATTGGGCCTTTTGAATGGGCCATATCTCTAGGCTGGGATTGTGAACCGTTAACACATAAAGGAATTGTGCCCTCAACATGACGGGTGCGATCATACCAGCACTAATGCACCGGATCCCATCAGAACTCTGAAGTTAACCGTGCTTGGGCGAGTGTAGTACTAGGATGGGTGACCCCCTGGGAAGTCCTCGTGTTGCACCCCCCTTTTGAATTTTTTTTGCTCTGGTTAGGGTTGCGAAGATAATTTACCCACCACATTTCTATTATCGAATCCCACGGCACCTTGGGCAAGACAACTTCTCTTCATGTGGAGGCTGGGCCCGCAAACCGAGGGAGTAGGGCTTGTGACCAGGTCTCCGTCGCACCGGTGCCCATGACTTTTGATCCGAAAGGAGTTACGTGGCGCACAGCATACCGTTGGAAAGCTCTCCGAGAGCTCTAAGACGGCGGTAGGTAGGTAGCTTGCCGTGCCCCTTTCGGAGCTCAAAATCGAACGTTTTCATCAGTTTCAGGCAACTTTTCTCCTTTTGCTCGGTTTTTCCGTCCCGGATCGTACGTCGTGAGCTGTTAAAAGGACGACAACCTTACTCGCGGCACATTAGAGGACCCTACAATTAGTCGATATCACGTCTTGTAAGGATGCTGCGTTGTTGAAGCGGATGGGTTGTCGTTAAGCCCATTGGGCCTTTTGAATGGGCCATATCTCTAGGCTGGGACTGTGAACCGTTAACACATAAAGGAATTGTGCCATCAACATGACGGGTGCTATCATACCAGCACTAATGCATCGGATCCCATCAGAACTCCGAAGTTAAGCGTGCTTGGGCAAGAGTAGTACTAGGATGGGTGACCCCCTGGGAAGTCCTCGTGTTGCACCCCCCTTTTCAATTTTTTTTGCTCCGGTTAGGGTTGCCAAGATACTTTACCCACCACATTTCTATTATCGAATCCCACGGCACCTTGGGCAAGACAACTTCTCTTCACGTGGAGGCTGGGCCCGCAAACAGAGGGCGTAGGGCTCGTGACCAGGTCTCCGTCGCTCCGGTGCCCCTAACTTTTGATCCGTAAGGAGTTACGCGGCGCACAGCATACCGTTGTAAATCTCTCTGAGAGCTCTACGACGGGGGCAGCAAGCCTGCTTGGCTATACCTATTTTTGGAGCCCAAAATTGAACGTTTTCATCAATTTTGGGCCACTTTTCTTCTTTTTCTCTGTCTTTCCGTCCCGGATCGTACGTCATGTGCTGTGAAAAGGACGACAACCTAACCCATGGGACAGTAGAGTGCCCTACAACTCGTCGATATCACGTCTTGCCCGGATGTTGCATTGTTGAAGTGGATGGGCTGTCGTTAAGCCCATTAGGCCTTTTGAATGGGCCATCTCTCTGGGCTGGGACTGTGAACCATCAACACATAAAGGATTTGTGCCCTCAACATTACGTGTACGATAATACCAGCACTAATGCACCAGATCCCATCAGAACTCCGAAGTTAAGCGTCCTTGGGCGAGAGTAGTGCTAGGATGGATGACCCCATGGGAACTCGTCGTGTTGCACCCCCCTTTTCAATTTTTTTTGCCTGGGTTAGGGTTGCCAAGATACTTTATCCACCACATTTCTATTACCAAATCCCACGACACCTTGGGCAAGACAACTTCGCATCACGTAGAGGATGGGCCCGCAAACCGATGGCGTAGGCCTTGTGACCAGGCCTCCGTCGCTTGGTGCCCATAACTTTTTATCCGTAAGGAGTTACGCGGCGCACAGCATACCGTTGGAAAGCTCTCCGAGAGCTCTAGAACGGGGGTATGTAGCTAGCTCGCCGTGCCCTTTTCGGGGCTCAAAATCGAACGTTTTCATCAGTTTCGGGCTACTTTTCTTCTTTTGCTCTATTTTTCCGTCCCGGATCGTACGTCGTGAGCTGTTAAAAGGACGACAACCTTACTCACGGCACATTAGAGGACCCTACAATGCATCGATATCACGTCTTGCGAGGATGCTGCGTTGTTGAAGCGGATGGGTTGTCGTTAAGCCCATTGTGCCTTTTGAATGGGCCATATCTCTAGGCTGGGACTATGAACAGTTAACACATAAAGGAATTGTGCCCTCTACATGACGGGTGCGATCATACCAGCACTAATGCACCGGATCCCATCAGAACTCCGAAGTTAAGCGTGCTTGGGCGAGTGTAGTACTAGGATGGGTGACCACCTTGGAAGTCCTCGTATTGGACCCCCCTTTTCAATTTTTTTTGCTCCGGTTAGGGTTGCGAAGATACTTTACCCACCACGTTTCTATTATCGAATGCCACGGCACCTTGGGCAAGACAACTTCTCTTCACGTCGAGGCTGGGCCCCCAAACCGAAGGCGTAGGGCTTGTGACCAGGTCACCGTCGCTCCGGTGCCCATAACTTTTGATCCGTAAGGAGTTACGAGGCGAACAGCATACCGTTGGAAAGCCCTCCGAGAGCTCTACGACGGGGGCAGGTAACCAGCTCGCCGTGCCCCTTTCGGAGCTCAAAATCGAATGTTTTCATCAGTTTCGGGCTACTTTTATTCTTTCGCTATTTTTTTCCGTCCCGGATCGTACGTAGTGAGCTGTTAAAAGGACGACAACCTTACTCGCGGCACATTAGAGGACCCTACAATTAGTCGATATCACGTCTTGCGAGGATGCTGCGTTGTTGAAGCGGATGGGTTGTCGTTAAGCCCATTGGGCTTTTGAATGGGCCATATCTCTAGGCTGGGACTGTGAACCGTTAACACATAAAGGAATCATGCCCTCAACATGACGGGTGTGATCATACCAGCACTAATGCACCGGATCCCATTAGAACTCCGAAGTTAAGCGTGCTTGGGCGAGGGTAGTACTAGGATGGGTGACCCCCTGGGAAGTCCTCGTGTTGCACCCCCTTTTCAATTTTTTTTGCTTCGGTTAGGGTTGCCAAGAGACTTTATCCACCACATTTCAATTATCGAATCCCACGGGACCTTGGGCAAGACAACTTCTCTTCACGTCGAGGCTGGGCCCGTAAACCCAGGGTGTATGGCTTGTGACCAGGTCTCCGTCGCTCTGTTGCCCATAACTTTTGATCCGTAAGGAGTTACGCAGTGCACTGCATACCGTAGGAAAGCTCTCCGAGAGCTCTACGACGGGGGTAGGTAGCAAGCTCGCCATGCCCTTTTCGATGCTCAGAATCGAACGTTTTCATCAGTTTCGGGCTACTTTTCTTCTTTCGCTCTGTTTTTCCATCCCGGATCGTACGTCGTGAGTTGTTAAAAGGACGACAACCTTACTCGCGGCACATTAGAGGACCCTACAATGCGTCGATATCACGTCTTGCGAGGATGCTGCGTTGTTGAAGTGGATGGGTTGTCGGTAAGCCCATTGGTCCTTTTGAATGGGCCATATCTCTAGGCTGGGACTGTGAACAGTTAACACATAAAGGAATTGTGCCCTCAACATGACGGGTGCGATCATACAAGCACTAATGCACCGGATCCCATCAGAACTCCGAAGTTAAGGGTGCTTGGGCGAGAGTAGTACTAGGATGGGTGACCACCTGGGAAGTCCTCGTGTTGCACCCCCCTTTTCAATTTTTTTTGCTCCGGTTAGGGTTGCCAAGATACTTTACCCACCACATTTCTATTATCGAATCCCACGGCACCTTGGGCAAGACAACGTCGCTTCACGTGGAGGAGGGGCCTACAAACCGAGGGCGTAGGGCTTGTGACCAGGTCTCCGTCGTTTCGGTGCCCATAACTTTTGATTCGTAAGGAGTTCTGCGGCGCACAGCATACCTTTGGAAAGCTCTCCGAGAGCTCTACGAGGTGGGTAGGTAGCTTGCTCGCTATGCCCTTTTCGGAGCTCAAAATCGAACGTTTTCGTCAGTTTCGGGCCACTTTTCTTCTTTCGCTATGTTTTTCCGTCCTGGATCGTACGTTGTGAGCTGTTAAAAGGACGACAACCTTACTCGCGGCACATTAGAGGACCCTACAATGCGTCGATATCACGTCTTGCGAGGATGCTGCGTTGTTGAAGCGGATGGGTTTTCGTTAAGCCCATTGGGCCTTTTGAATGGGCCATATCTCTAGGCTTGGACAGTGAACAGTTAATACATAAAGGAATTGTGCCCTCTACATGACGGGTGCGATCATACCAGCACTAATGCACCGGATCCCATCAGAACTCCGAAGTTAAGCGTGCTTAGGCGAGAGTAGTCCTAGGATGGGTGACCCCCATGGAAGTCCTCGTGTTGCACTCCCTTTTTCAAATTTTTTTGCTCAGGTTAGGGTTGCCAAGATACTTTACCCACCACATTTCTATTATCGAATCCCACGGCACCTTGGGCAAGACAACTTCTCTTCACGTGGAGGCTGGGCCCGCAAACCGAGGGCGTAGGGCTTGTGACTAGGTCTCCGTCGCTCCGGTGCCCCTAACTCTTGATCCGTAAGGAGTTACGAGGCGAGCAGCATACCGTTGGAAAGCTCTGTGAGAGCTCTACGACGGGGGCAGCAAGCTTGCTTGCTGTGCCCTTTTCAGAGCTCAAAATCGAACGTTTTCATCAATTTCGGGCCACTTTTCTTCTTTTGCTCTGTTTTTCCGTCCCGTATCGTACGTCGTGAGCTGTTAAAAGGACGACAACCTTACTCGCGGCACATTAGAGGACCCTACAATGCGTCGATATCACGTCTTGCGAGGATGCTGCGTTGTTGAAGCGGATGGGTTGTCGTTAAGCCCATTCCGCCTTCTGAATGGGCCATCTCGCTAGGCTGGGACTGTGAAACGTTAACACATAAAGGAATTGTGCCATCAACATGACTGGTGCAAAAATACCAGCACTAATGCACAGGATCCCATCAGAACGCCGAAGTTAAACGAGCTTAGGCGAGAGTAGTACTAGGATTGGTGACCCCCTGGGAAGTCCTCGTGTTGCACCCCCCTTTTCAATTTTTCTTCCTTCGGTTAGGGTTGCCAAGATACATTATCCACCACAATTCCATTATCGAATCCCACGGCACCTTGGACAAGACAACTTCTCTTCACGTGGAGGATGGGCCCGCAAACCGAGGGCGTAGGGCTTGTGACCAGGTCTCGGTGCCCATAACTTTTGATCCGTAAGGAGTTACGAGGCGCACAGCATACCGTTGGAAAGCTCTCTGAGAGATCTACGACGAGGGCAGGTAGCTAGATCGCCGTGCCCTTTTCGGAGCTCAAAATGGAACGTTTTCATCATTTTCGGGCTACTTTTCTTCTTTTGCTCTGTTTTTCCGTCCCGGATCGTACGTCGTGAGCTGTAAAAAGGACGACAACCTTACTCGTGGCACATTAGAGGACCCTACAATGCGTCGATATCACATCTTGCGAGGATACTGCGTTGTTGAAGCGGATGGGTTGTCGTTAAGCCCATTGGGCCTTTTGAATTGGCCATATCTCTAGGCTGGGACAGTGAACAGTTAGCAGATAAAGGAATTGTGCCCTCTACATGACGGGTGCGATCATACCAGCACTAATGCACCGGATCCCATCAGAACTCCGAAGTTAAGCGTGCTTGGGCGAGTGTAGTACTAGGATGGGTGACCCCCTTGGAAGTCCTCGTGTTGCACCCCCCTTTTCAATTTTTTTTGCTCCGGTAGGGTTGCGAAGATACTTTACCCACCACATTTCTATTATCGAATCCCACGGCACCTTGGGCAAGACAACTTCTCTTCACGTGGAGGCTGGGCCCGCAAACCGAGGGCGTAGGGCTTGTGACTAGGTCATCGTCGCTCCGGTGCCCCTAACTTTTGATCCGTAAGGAGTTACGAGGCGAACAGCATACCGTTGAAAAGCTCTCTGAGAGCTCTACGACGGGGGCAGCAAGCTTGCTTGCTGTGCCCTTTTCAGAGCTCAAAATCGAACGTTTTCATCAGTTTCGGGCCACTTTTCTTCTTTTGCTCTGTTTTTCCGTCCCGAATCGCACGTCGTGAGCTGTTAAAAGGACGACAACCTTACTCGTGGCACATTAGAGGACCCTACAATGCGTTGATATCACGTCTTGCGAGGATGCTGCGTTGTTGAAGCGGATGGGTTGTCGTTAAGCCCATTGGGCCTTTTGAATAGGCCATATCTCTAAGCTGGGACTGTGAACCGTTAACACATAAAGGAATTGTGCCCTCAACAAGACTGGTGCGATCATACCAGCACTAATGCACCGGATCCCATCAGAACTCCGAAGTTAACCGTGCTTGGGCGAGAGTAGTACTAGGATGGGTGACCCCCTGGGAAGTCCTCGTGTTGCCCCCCCCTTTTCAATTTCTTTTGACCCGGTTAGGGTTGCCAAGATACTTTACCCACCACATTTCTATTATCGAATCCCATGGCACCTTGGGCAAGAAAACTTCTCTTCACGTGGAGGCTGGGCCCGCAAACTGAGGGCGTAGGGCTAGTTACCAGGTCTCCGTCGCTCCGGTGCCCATAACTTTTGATCCGTAAGGAGTTACGCGGCGCACAGCATACCGTTGGAAAGCTCTCCGAGAGCTCTATGACGGGGGTAGATAGCTTGCTCGTCGTGCCCTTTTCGGAGCTCAAAATCGAATGTTTTCATCAGTTTTGGGCTACTTTTCTACTTTTGCTCTGTTTTTCCGTCCCGGATCGTACGTCGTGCTCTGTTAAAAGGACGACAACCTTACTCGCGGCACATTAGAGGACCCTACAATGCGTCGATATCACATCTTGCGAGGATGCTGCGTTGTTGAAGCGGATGGGTTGTGGTTAAGCCCATTGGGCCTTTTCAATGGGCCATATCTCTAGGCTGGGACTGTGAACCGTTAACACATAAAGGAATTGTGCCCTCAACATGACGGGTGCGATCATACCAGTACTAATGCACCGGATCCCATCAGAACTCTGAAGTTAATTGTGCTTGGGCGAGAGTAGTGCTAGGATGGGTGACCCCCTGGGAAGTCCTCGTGTTGCACCCCCATTTTCAATTTTTTTTGCTCCGGTTAGGGTTGCCAAGATACTTTATCCACCACATTTCTATTATTGAATCCCACGGCACCTTGGGCAAGACAACTTCACTACACGTGGAGGCTGGGCCTGCAAACCGAGGGCATAGGGCTTGTGACTAGGTCTCCGTCGCTCCGGTGCCCATAACTTTTGATCGGTAAGGAGTTACGCGGTGCATAGCATACCGTTGGAAAGCTCTCCGAGAGCTCTACGACGGGGGTAGATAGCTAGCTCGCCGTGCCCTTTTCGGAGCTCAAAATCGAATATTTTCATCAGTTTCGGGGTACTTTTCTTTTTTTGCTCTATTTTTCCTTCCCGGATCGTACGTCGTGAGCTATTAAAAGGACGACAACCTTACTCGAGGCACATTAGAGGACCCTACAATGCGCCGATCTCACGTCTTGCGAGGATGCTGCATTGTTGAAGCGGCTGGGTTGTTGTTAAGCCTATTGGGCCTTTTGAATGGGCCATATCTCTAGGCTGGGACTGTGAACCGTTAACACATAAAGGAATTGCGCCCTCAACATGACGGGTGCGATCATACCAGCACTAATGCACCGGATCCTATCAGAACTCCGAAGTTATGCGTGCTTGGGCGAGAGTAGTACTAGGATGGGTGACCCGTTGGGAAGTCCTCGTGTTGCACCCCACTTTTCAATTTTTTTTGCTCCGGTTAGGGTTGCCAAGATACTTTACCCACCACATTTCTACTATCGAATCCCACGGCACCTTGGGCAAGACAACTTCTCTACACGTGGAGGCTGGGCCCGCAAACCGAGGGCATAGGGCTTGTGATCAGGTCTCCGTCGCTCCGGTGCCCATAACTTTTGAACCGTAAGGAGTTACGCGGCACACAGCATACCGTTGTAAAGCCCTCCGAGAGCTCGACGACGGGGGCAGCCAGCTAGCTTGCTTTACCCTTTTCGAAGCTCAAAATCGAACGTTTTCATCAGTTTCGGGCCACTTTTCTTGTTTTGCTCTGTTTTTCCGTCCCGGATCGTACGTCGTGAGCTGTTAAAAGGACGACAACCTTACTCGCGGCACATTAGAGGACCCTACAATGCGTCGATATCACGTCTTGCGAAGATGCTGCGTTGTTGAAGCGGATGGGTTGTCGGTAAGCCCATTGGGCCATATCTCTAGGCTGGGACTGTGAACCGTTAACACATAAAGGAATTGTGCCCACAACATGACGAGTGTGATCATACCAGCACTAATGCACCGGATCCCATCAGAACTCCGAAGTTAAGCCTGCTTGGGCGAGAGTAGTACTAGGATGGGTGACCCCCTAGGAAGTCCTCGTGTTGTACCCCCTTTTTCAATTTTTTTTGCTTCGGTTAGGGTTGCCAAGATACTTTCCCTACCACATTTCTATTATCGAATCCCACGGCACCTTAGGCAAGACAACTTCTCTTCACGTGGAGGCTGGGCCCCCAAACCGAGGGCGTAGGGCTTGTGACCAGGTCTCCGTCGCTCCGGTGCCCATAACTTTTGATCTGTAAGGAGTTACGCAGCGCACAGCATACCGCTGGAAAGCTCTCCGAGAGCTCTACGACCAGGGCAGGAAGCTAGCTCGCCGTGCCCTTTTCGGAGCTCAAAATCGAACGTTTTCATCAGTTTTGGTCTACTTTTCTTCTTTTGCTCTGTTTTTCCATCCCGAATCGTACGTTGTGAGCTGTTAAAAGGACGACAACCTTACTCGCGGCACATTAGAGGACCCTACAATTCGTCGATATCACGTCTTGCGAGGATACTGCGTTGTTGAAGCGGATGGGTTATCGTTAAGCCCATTGGGCCTGTTGAATGGGCCATATTTCTAGGCTGGGACTGTGAACCGTTAACACATAAAGGAATTGTGCCCTCAACATGACGGGTGCGATCATACCAGCGCTAATGCACCGGATCCCATCAGAACTCCTAAGTTAAGCGTGCTTGGGCTAGAGTAGTACTAAGATAGGTGACCCCCTGGGAAGTCCTCGTGTTGCACCCCCCTTTTCAATTTTTTTTGCTCCGGTTAGGGTTGCCAAGATACTTTACCCACCATATTTCTATTACCGAATCCCACAGCACCTTGGGCAAGACAACTTCGCTTCACATGGTGGCTAGGCCTGCAAACCGAGGGCATAGGGCTTGTGACCAAGTCTCCGTCGCTCTGTTGCCCATAAATTTTGATCTGTAAGGAGTTATGCGGTGCACAACATACCATTGGAAAGCTCTACGAGAGCTCTACGACCAGGGCAGGTAGCTAGCTCGCCGTGCCCTTTTCGGAGCTCAAAATCGAACGTTTTCATCAGTTTTGGTCTACTTTTCTTCTTTTGCTCTGTTTTTCCATCCCGAATCGTACGTCGTGAGCTGTTAAAAGGACGACAACCTTACTCGCGGCACATTATAGGACCCTACAATTCGTCGATATCACGTCTTGCGAGGATGCTGCGTTGTTGATGCGGATGGGTTGTCGTTAAGGGCATTGGGCCTTTTGAATGGGCCATATTTCTAGGCTGGGACTGTGAACCGTTAACACATAAAGGAATTGTGCCCTCAACATGACGGGTGCGATCATACCAGCACTAATGCATCGGATCCCATCAGAACTCCGAAGTTAAGCGTGCTTGGGCGAGAGTAGTACTAGGATGGGTGACCCCCTGGGAAATGCTCATGTTGGATTGCCCTTTTCAATTTTTTTTGCTCCAGTTAGGGTTGCCAAGATATTTTACCCACCACATTTCTATTATCGAATCCCACGACACCTTGAGCAAGACAACCTCTCTTCACGTGGAGGCTGGGCCCGCAAACCGAGGGCGTAGGGCTTGTGACCAGGTCTCCGTCGCTCCGGTGCCCATAACTTTTGATCAGTAAGGAGTTACGCAGCGCACAGCATACCGTTGGAAAGCTCTCCAAGATCTCTACAACGGGGGCAGGTAGCTAGCTCGCCGTGCCCTTTTCGGAGCTCGAAATCAAACGTTTTCATCAGTTTCGGGCTACTTTTCTTCTTTTGCTCTGTTTTTCCATCTCGAATCGTACGTCGTGAGCTGTTAAAAGGACGACAACCTTACTCGCGGCACATTAGAGGACCCTACAATGCGTCGATATCACGTCTTGCGAGGATGCTGCGTTGTTGAAGCGGATGGGTTGTCGTTAAGCCCATTGGCCCTTTTGAATGGGCCATATCTCTAGGCTGGGACTGTGAACCGTTAACACATAAAGGAATTGTGCCCTCAACATGACGGGTGCGATCATACCAGCACTAATGCACCGGATCCTATCAGAACTCCGAAGTTAAGCGTGCTTGGGCGAGAGTAGTACTAGAATGGTTGACCCCCTGGGAAGTCCTCGTGTTGCACCCCCCTTTTCAATTTTTTTTGCTTCGGTTAGGGTTGCCAAGATACTTTACCCACCACATTTCTATTATCGAATCCCACAGCACCTTGGGCAAGACAACTTCTCTTCACGTGGAGGCTGGGCCCGCAAACCGAGGGCGTAGGGCATGTGACCAGGTCTCCGTCGCTACGGTTCCCAAAACTTTTGATCCGTAAGGAGTTACGAGGTGCACAGCATACCGTTGGAAAGATCTATGAGAGCTCTACGACGGGGGCAGCGAGCTAGCTCGCTGTGCCCTTTTCAGAGCTCAAAATCGAACGTTTTCATCAGTTTCGGGCCACTTTTCATCTTTTGCTCTGTTTTTCCATCCCGAATCGTACGTCGTGAGCTGTTAAAAGGACGACAACCTTACTCGCGGCACATTATAGGACCCTACAATTCGTCGATATCACGTCTTGCGAGGATGCTGCGTTGTTGATGCGGATGGGTTGTCGTTAAGGCCATTGGGCCTTTTGAATGGGCCTTATTTCTAGGCTGGGACTGTGAACCGTTAACACATAAAGGAATTGTGCCCTCAACATCACGGGTGCGATCATACCAGCACTAATGCATCGGATCCCATCAGAACTCCGAAGTTAAGCGTGCTTGGGCGAGAGTAGTACTAGGAGAGGTGACCCCCTGGGAAATCCTCGTGTTGCACCGCCCTTTTCAATTTTTTTTGCTCCAGTTAGGGTTGCCAAGATATTTTACCCATCACATTTCTGTTACCGAATCCCACGGCACCTTGGGCAAGACAACTTCACTTCACGTAGAGGCTGGCCCCGCAAACCGAGGGCTTAGGGCTTGAGACCAGGTCTCCGTCGCACCGGAGCCCATAACTTTTGATCAGTAAGGAGTTACGCAGCGCACAGCATATCGTTGGAAAATTCTCCGAGAGCTCTACAACGGGGGCAGGTAGCCAGCTCGCTGTGCCTTTTTCGGAGCTCAAAATCAAACGTTTTCATCAGTTTCGGGCTACTTTTCTTCTTTTGCTCTGTTTTTCCATCCCGGATCGTACGTCGTGAGCTGGTAAAAGGACGACAACCTTACTCGCGGCACATTAGAGGACCCTACAATGCGTCGATATCACGTCTTGCGAGGATGCTGCGTTGTTGAAGCGGATGGGTTGTCGTTAAGCCCATTGGGCCTTTTGAATGGGCCATATTTCTAGGCTGGGACTGTGAACCGTTAACACATAAAGGAATTGTGCCCTCAACATGACGGGTGCGATCATACCAGCACTAATGCACCGGATCCTATCAGAACTCCGAAGTTAAGCGTGCTTGGGCGAGAGTAGTACTAGGATGGGTGACCCCCTGGGAAGTCCTCGTGTTGCACCCCCCTTTTCAATTTTTTTTGCTTCGGTTAGGGTTGCCAAGATACTTTACCCACCACATTTCTATTATCGAATCCCACGGCACCTTGGGCAAGACAACTTCTCTTCACGTGGAGGCTGGGCCCGCAAACCGAGGGCGTAGGGCTTGTGACCAGGTCTCCGTCGCTACGGTGCCCATAACTTTTGATCCGTAAGGAGTTACGTGGCGCACTGCATACCGTTGGAAAGTTCTCCGAGAGCTCTACGACGGTGGCAGGTAGCTAGCTCACCGTGCCCTTTTCGGAGCTCAAAATCGAACGTTTTCATCAGTATCGGGCTACTTTTCTTCTTTTGCTCTGTTTTTTCATCCCGGATCGTACGTCGTGAGCTGTTAAAAGGACGACAACCTTACTCGCGGCACATTAGAGGACCCTACAATGCGTCGATATCACGTCTTGCGAGGATACTGCGTTGTTGAAGCGGATGGGTTGTTGTTAAGCCCATTGGGCCTTTTGAATGCTCCATATCTCAAGGCTGGGACTGTGAACCGTTAACACATAAAGGAATTGTGCCCTCAACATGACGGGTGCGATCATACCAGCACTAATGCACCGGATCCCATCAGAACTCCGAAGTTAAGCGTGCTTGGGCGAGAGTAGTACTAGGATGGGTGACCCCCTGGGAAGTCCTCGTGTTGCACCCCCTTTTTCGATTTTTTTTCCTCCGGTTAGGGTTGCCAAGATACTTTACCCACCACATTTCTATTATCGAATCCCACGGCACCTTGGGCAAGACAACTTCTCTTCATTGTGGAGGCTGGGCCTACAAACCGAGGGCGTAGGGCTTGTGACCAGGTCTCCGTCGCTCCGGTGCCCATAACTTTTGATCCGTAAGGAGTTACGAGGCGCACAGCATACCGTTGGAAAGATCTATGAGAGCTCTACCACGGGGGCAGGTAGCTAGCTCGCCGTGACCTTTTCGGAGCTCAAAATCGAACGTTTTCATCAGTTTCGGGCTACTTTTCTTCTTTTGCTCTGTTTTTTCGTCCCGGATCGTACGTCGTGTGCTGTTAAAAGGACGACAACCTTACTCGCGGCACATTAGAGGACCCTACAATGCGTCGATATCACGTCTTGCGAGGATGCTGCATTGTTGAAGAGGATGGGTTGTCGTTAAGCCCATTGGGCCTTTTGAATAGGCCATATCTCTAGGCTGGGACTGTGAACGATTAACACATAAAGGAATTGTGCCCTCAACATGACGGGTGCGATCATACCAGCACTAATGCATCGGATCCTATCAGAACTCCGAAGTTAAGCGTGCTTGGGCGAGAGTAGTACTAGGATGGTTGACCCCCTGGGAAGTCCTCGTGGTGCACCCCCCTTTTCAATTTTTTTTGCTCCGGTTAGAGTTGCCAAGATACTTTACCCACCACATTTCTATTATCGAATCCCACGGCACCTCGGGCAAGACAACTTCTCTTCACGTGGAGGCTGGGCCCGCAAACCGAGGGCGTAGGGCTTGTGACCAGGTCTCCGTCGCTACGGTGCCCATAACTTTTGATCCGTAAGGAGTTACGAGGCGCACAGCGTACCGTTGGAAAGCCCTCCGAGAGCTCTACAACGGGGGCAGGTAGCTAGCTCACCGTGCCCTTTTTGGACCTCAAAATCAAACGTTTTCATCAGTTTCGGGCTAGTTTTCTGCTTTTGCTCTGTTTTTTCGTCCCGGATCGTACGTCGTGAGCTGTTAAAAGGCCGACACCCTTCCTCGCGGCACATTAGAGGACCATACAATGCGTGGATATCACGTCTTGCGAGGATGCTTTGTTGTTGAAGCGGATCGGTTGTCGTTAAGTCCATTGGGCCTTTTGAATGGGCCATATCTCTAGGCTGGGACTGTGAACGATTAACACATAAAGGAATTGTGCCCTCAACATGACGGGTGCGATCATACCAGCACTAAGCACCGGATCCCATCAGAACTCCGAAGTTAAGCGTGCTTGGGCGAGAGTAGTACTAGGATGGGTGACCCCCTGGGAAGTCCTCGTGTTGCACCCCACTTTTCAATTTTTTTTGCTCCGGTTAGGGTGCCAAGATACTTTACCCACCACATTTCTATTATCGAATCCCACGGCACCTTGGGCAAGACAACTTCTCTTCACGTGGATGCTGGGCCCGCAAACCGAGGGCGTAGGGCTTGTGACCAGGTCTCCGTTGCTCTGGTGCCCATAACTTTTGATCCGTAAAGAGTTTCGCGGCACACAGCATACCGTTGGAAAGCTCTCCGAGAGCTCTACTACGGGGGCAGGTAGCTAGCTCGCTGTGCCCTTTTCAGAGCTCGAAATCGAACATTTTCATCAGTTTCGGGCTGCTTTTCTTCTTTTGCTCTATTTTTCCGTCCAGGATCGTACGTCGTGAGCTGTTAAACGGAAGACAACCTTACTCGTGACACATCAGAGGGCCCTACTATGTGTCGATTTCACTTCTGGCAAGGATGCTGTGTTGTTGAAGCGGATGGGTTGTCGTTAAGCCCATTGGGCCTTTTGATTGGGCCATCACTCAAGGCTGGGACTGTGAACAATTAACACATAAAGGATTTGTGCCCTCAACATGACGGGTGCGATCATACCAGCACTAATACACCGGATCCCATCAGAACTCCGAAGTTAAGCGTGCTTGGGCGAGAGTAATACTAGGATGGGTGACCCCCTGGGAAGTCCTCGTGTTACACCCCCCATTTTCAATTTTTTTTGCTCCGGTTAGGGTTGGCAAGATACTTTATCCACCACATTTCTATAAACAAATCCCACGACATCTTGGGCAAGACAACTTCACTTCACGTGGAGGCTGGGCCCAAAAACCAACGGCGTTGGGCTTGTGACCAGGTCTCCGTCGCTCCGGTGCCCATAACTTTTGATCCGTAAGGAATTATGCTGTGCATAGCATACCGTTGCAAAGCTCGCCGTGCCCTTTTCGGAGCTCAAAATCGAACGTTTTCATCAGTTTCGGGCTACTTTTCTTCTATTGCTCTGTTTTTCCGTCCCGGATCGTACGTCGTGAGCTGTTAAAAGGACGACAACCTTACTCGCGGCACATTAGAGGACCCTACAATGCATCGATATCACGTCTTGCGAGGATGCTGCGTTGTTGAAGCGGATGGGTTGTCGTTAAGCCCATTGGGCCTTTTGAATGGGCCATATCTCTAGGCTTGGATTGTGAACCGTTAACACATAAAGGAATTATGCACTCAACATGACGGGTGCGATCATACCAGCACTAATGCACCGGATCCCATCGGAACTCTGAAGTTAAGCGTGCTTGGGCGAGAGTAGTACTAGGATGGGTGACCCCATGGGAAGTCCTCATGTTGTACCCCCCCCTTTCAATTTTTTTTGCTCCGGTTAGGGTTGCCAAGATACTTTACCCACCACATTTCTATTATCGAATCCCACGGCACCTTGGGCAAGACAACTTCTCTTCACGTGGAGGCTGGGCCTGCACACCGAAGGCGTAGGGCTTGTGACCAGGTCTCCGTCGCTCCGGTACCCATAACTTTTGATCCGTAAGGAGTTACGAGGCGCACAGCATACCGTTGGAAAGCTCACTGAGAGCTCTACGACGGGGGTAGCTAGCTAGCTCATTGTGCCCTTTTCGGAGCTCAAAATCGAAAATTTTCATCAGTTTCGGGCCACTTTTCTTCTGTTGCTCTGTTTTTCCATCCCGGATCGTACGTCGTGAGCTGTTAAAAGGACGACAATCTTACTCGCGGCACATTAGAGGACCCTACAATGCGTCGATATCACGTCTTGCGAGGATGCTGCGTTGTTGAAGCGGATGGGTTGTCGTTAAGCCCATTGGGCCTTTTGAATGGGCCATCTCTCTAGGCTGGGACTGTGAGTCATTAACACATAAAGGAATTGTGCTCTCAACATGACATCTGCGATCATACCAGCACTAATGCACCGGATCCCATCAGAACTCCGAAGTTAAGCGTGCTTGGGCGAGAGTAGTAGTAGGATTGGTGACCCCCTGGGAAGTCCTCATGTTGCACCCCCCTTTTCAATTTTTTTTGCTCCGGTTAGGGTTGCCAAGATACTTTACCCACCACATTTCCATTATCGAATCCCACGTCACCTTGGGCAAGACAACTTCTTTTCACGTGGAGGCTGGGCCCGCAAACCGAGGGCGTAGGGTTTGTGACCAGGTCTCCGTCGCTACGGTGCCCATAACTTTTGATCCGTAAGGAGTTACGAGGAGCACAGCATACCATTGGAAAGCTCTTTGAGAGATCTACGACAGGCACAGCGAGCTAGCTGCTGTGCCCTTTTCGGAGCTCAAAATCGAACGTTTTCATCAGTTTCGGGCCAATTTTCTTCTTTTGCTATGTTTTTTCATCCCGGATCGTACGTCGTGAGCTGTTAAAAGGACGACAACCTTACTTGCGGCACATTAGAGGACCCTACAATGCGTTGATATCACGTCTTTCGAGGATGCTGCGTTGTTGAAGCGGATGGGTTGTCGTTAAGCCCATTGGGCCTTTTGAATGGGCCATATCTCTAGGCTGGGACTGTGAACCGCTAACATATAAAGGAATTGTGCCCTCAACATGACGGGTGCGATCATACCAGCACTAATGCACCGGATCCCATCAGAACTTCGAAGTTAAGCGTGTTTGGGCGAGAGTAGTACTAGGATGGATGACCCCCTGGGAAGTCCTCGTGTTGCACCCCCCTTTTCAATTTTTTATGCTCCGATTAGGGGTGCCAAGATACTTTACCCACCACATTTCTATTATCGAATCCCACGGCACCTTGGGCAAGACAACTTCTCTTCACGTGGAGGCTGGACCCGCAAACCGAGTGTGTAGGGCTTGTGACCAGGTCTCCGTCGCTACGGTGCCCATAAATTTTGATCCGTAAGGAGTTACGAGGCGCACAGCATACCGTTGGAAAGTACTCTGTGAGCTCTATGACAGGGGCAGGGAGCTAGCTCGCTGTGCCCTTTTCGGAGCTCAAAATTGAACATTTTCATCAGTTTTGGGCCACTTTTCTTCTTTTGCCCTTTTTTTCGTCCCGAATCGTACGTCGTGAGCTGTTAAAAGGATATCAACCTTACTCGCGGCACATTAGAGGACCCTACAATGCATCGATATCATGTGTTGCGAGGATGCTGAGTTGTTGAAGCGGATGGGTTGTCGTTAAGCCCATTGTGCCTTTTGAATGGGCCATATCTCTAGGCTGGGACTGTGAACCGTTAACACATAAAGGAATTGTGCCCTCAACATGACGGGTGCGATCATACCAGCACTAATGCACCGGATTCCATCAGAACTCCGAAGTTAAGCGTGCTTGGGCGAGAGTAGTACTAGGATGGGTGACACCCTGGGAAGTCCTCGTGTTGCACCCCCCTTTTCAATTTTTTTTGCTCCGGTTAGGGTTGCCAAGATACTTTACCCACCACATTTCTATTATCGAATCACACGGCACCTTGGGCAAGACAACTTCTCTTCACGTGGAGGCTGGGTCCGTAAACCGAGGGCGTAGGGCTTGTGACCAGGTCTCCGTCGCTACGGTGCCCATAACTTTTGATCCGTAAGGAGTTACGAGGCGCACAGCATACCGTTGAAAGCACTCTGGGAGCTCTACGACTGGGGCAACGAGCTAGTTTGCTTTGCCCTTTTCGGAGCTCAAAATCGAACGTTTTCAACAGTTTCGGGCCACTTTTCTTCTTTTGCTCTGTTTTTCCATCCCGTATCATACGTCGTGAGCTGTTAAAAGGACGACAACCTTACTTGCGCGACATTAGAGGACCCTACATCACGTCGATATCACGTCTTGCGAGGATGCTGCGTTGTTGAAGCGGATGGGTTGTCGTTAAGCCCATTGGTCCTTTTGAATGGGCCATCTCTTTAGGCTAGGACTGTGAACCGTTAACACATAAAGGAATTGTGCCCTCAACATGACGGGTGCGATCATACCAGCACTAATGCACCAGATCCCATCAGACCTTCGAAGTTAAGCGTGCTTGGGCGAGAGTAGTACTATGATGGGTGACAACCTAGGAAGTCTTCGTGTTGCACCCCCCTTTTCAATTTTTTTTTCCCAGGTTAGGCTTGCCAAGATGCTTTATTCACTACATTTCTGTTACCGAATCCCATGGTACATTGGGCAAGACAACTTCGCTTCACCTAGAGGCTGGGCCCGCAAACCGAGGGCGTAGGGCTTATGACCAGGTTTCCGTCGCTACGGTGCCCATAACTTTTGATCCGTAAGGAGTTACGAGGCGCACAGCATACCGTTGGAAAGCTCTCCGATAGCTCCACGACGGGGGCATGTAGCTAGCTCGCCCGGCCCTTTTCGGAGCTCAAAATCGAACGTTTTCATCAGTTTCGGGCTACTTTTCTTCTTTTGCTCTGTTTTTCCGTCCCGGATCGTACGTCGTGAGCTGTTAAAAGGACGACAACCTTACTCGCGGCACATTAGAGGACCCTACAATGCGTCGATATCACGTCTTGCGAGGATGCTGCGTTGTTGAAGCGGATGGGTTGTCGTTAAGCCCATTGGGCCTTTTGAATGGGCCATATCTCTAGGTTGGGACTGTGAACCGTTAACACATAAAGGAATTGTGCCCTCAACATGACGGGTGCGATCATACCAGCACTAATGCACCGGATCCCATCAGAACTCCGAAGTTAAGCGTGCTTGGGCGAGAGTAGTACTAGGATGGGTGACCCCCTGGGAAGTCCTCGTGTTGCACCCCCCTTTTCAATTTTTTTTGCTCTGGTTAGGGTTGCCAAGATACTTTACCCACCACATTTCTATTATCGAATCCCACGGCACCTTGGGCAAGACAACTTCTCTTCACGTGGAGGCTGGGCCCGCAAACCGAGGGTGTAGGGCTTGTGACTAGGTCTCCGTCGCAACGGTGCCCATAACTTTTGATCCGTAAGGAGTTACGAGGCGCACAGCATACCGTTGGAAAGCTCTCCAACAGCTCTACGACGGGGGCAGGTAGCTAGTTCGCCGTGCCCAATTCGGAGCTCAAAATCGAACTTTTTCATCAGTTTCGGGCTACTTTTCTTCTTTGGCTCTGTTTTTCCCTCCCGGATCGTCGGTCGTGGGCTGTTAAAAGGAGGACAAGCTTACTCGCGGCACATTACAGGACCCTGCAATGCGTCGATATCAGGTCTTGCGAGGATGCTGCGTTGTTGAAGCGGATGGGTTATCATAAAGCCCATTGGTCCTTCTGAGTGGGCCATCTCTCTAGGCTGGGCCTGTTAACCGTTAACACATAAAGGAATTGTGCGCTCAACATGACGGGTCCGATCATACCAGCACTAATGCACCGGATCCCATCGGAACTCCGAAGTTAAGCGTGCTTGATCGAGAGTAGTACTAGGATGGGTGACCCCGTGGGAAGTCCTCGTGTGGCACCCCGCTTTTCAATTTTTTTTGCTCCGGTTAGGGTTGCCAAGATACTTTACCCACCACATTTCTATTATCGAATCCCACGACACCTTGGGCCAGACAACTTCTCTTCACGTGGAGGCTGGGCCCGCAAACCGAGGGCGTAGGGCTTGTGACCAGGTCTCCGTCGCTCCGGTACCCATAACCTTTGATCCGTAAGGAGTTACGAGGCGCAAAGCATACCGTTGGAAAGCTCTCTGAGAGCTCTACGACGGGTCAGCTAGCTAGCTCGCAGTGCCCTTTTCTGAGCTCAACATCGAACGTTTTCATCAGTTTGAAGTCACTTTTCTTCTTTTGCTTTGTTTTTCCGTCCCGGATCGTACGTCGTGGGCTGTTAACAGGGCGACAACCTTAGACGCCGGGCATCAGGGGGGTGCACAATGCGTTGATATCACGTCTTGCTAGGATGTTGCGTTGTTGAAGTGGATGGGTTGTCGTTAAGCCCATTAGGCCTTTTGAATGGGCCATATCTCTAGGCTGGGACTGTGAACCGTTAACACATAAAGGAATTGAGCCCTCAACATGACGGGTGCAATCATACAAGCACTAATGCACCGGATCCCATCAGAACTCCGAAGTTTAGCGTGCTTGGGCGATAGTAGTACTAGGATGGGTGACCCCCTGGGAAGTCCTCCTGTTGCACCTCCCTTTTCAATTTTTTTTGCTCCGGTTAGGGTTGCCAAGATACTTTACCCACCACATTTCTATTATCGAATCCCACGGCACCTTGGGCAAGACAAGTTCTATTCACGTAGAGGCTGGGCCCGCAAACCGAGGGCGTAGGGCTTGTGACCAGGTCTCCGTCGCTCCGGTGCCCATAACTTTTGATCCGTAAGGAGTGACGCGGTGCACAGCATACCGTTGAAAAGCTCTCCGGGGGCACTACGACGGGGGCAGCTAGCTAGCTCGTTGTGCCCTTTTCGGAGCTCAAAATCGAACGTTTTCATCAGTTTCGGGCCACTATTCTTCTTTTGCTCTGTTTTTCCGTCCCTGATCGTACGTCGTGAGCTGTTAAAAGGTTGACAACCTTACTCGCAGCACATTAGAGGACCCTACAATGCGTCGATATCACGTCTTGCGAGGATGCTGCGTTGTTGAAGCGGATGGGTTGTCGTTAAGCCCATTGGGCCTTTTGAATGGGCCATATCTCTAGGCTGGGACTGTGAACTGTTAACACATAAAGGAATTGTGCCCTCAACATGACGGGTGCGATCATACCAGCACTAATGCACCGAATCCCATAAGAACTCCGAAGTTAAGCGTGCTTGGGCGAGAGTAGTACTAGGATGGGTGCCCCCCTTGGAAGTCCTCGTGCTGCACCCCCCTTTTCAATTTTTTTTGCTCCGGTTAGGGTTGCCAAGATACTTTACCCACCACATTTCTATTATCGAATCCCACGGCACCTTGGGCAAGACAACTTCTCTTCACGTTGAGGTTGGGCCCGCAAACCGAGGGCGTAGGGCTTGTGAACAGGTCTCCGTCTCTACGGTGCCCATAACTTTTGATCCGTAAGGAGTTACGAGGCGCACAGCATACCGTTGGAAACCTCTCCGAGAGCTCTACAACGGGGGCAAGTAGCTAACTCGCTGTTCCCTTTTCAGAGCTCAAAATCGAACGATTTCATCAGTTTCGGGCCACTTTTCTTCTTTTGCTCTGTTTTTCCGTCCCGGATCGTACGTCGTGAGCTGTTCAAAGGATGACAACCTTACTCGCGGCACATTAGAGGACCCTACAATGCGTCGATATCACGTCTTGCGAGGATGCTGCGTTGTTGAAACGGATGGGTTGTCGTTAAGCCCATTGGGCCTTTTGAATGGGCCATATCTCTAGGCTGGGACTGTGAACCGTTAACACATAAAGGAATTGTGCCCTCAACATGACGGGTGCGATCATACCAGCACTAGTGCACCGGATCCCATCAGAACTCCGAAGTTAAGCGTGCTTGGGCGAGAGTAGTACTAGGATGGGTGACCCCCTGGGAAGTCCTCGTGTTGCACCCCCCTTTTCAATTTTTTTTGCTCCGGTTAGGGTTGCCAAGATACTTTACCCACCACATTTCTATTATCGAATCCCACGGCACCTTGGGCAAGACAACTTCTCTTCACGTGGAGGCTGGGCCCGTAAACCGAGGGCATAGGGCCTATGACCAGGTCTCCGTCGCTACGGTGCCCATAACTTTTGATCCGTAAGGAGTTACGAGGCGCACAACATACCGTTGGAAAGCTCTCTGAGAGCTCTATGACGGTGGCAGCAAGCTAGCTGGCTGTGCCCTTTTCGGAGCTCAAAATTGAACGTTTTCATCAGTTAGGGGCCACTTTTCTTCTTTTGCTATGTTTTTCCGTCCTGGATCGTACGTCGTGAGCTGTTAAAAGGACGACAACCTTACTCGCGGCACATTAGAGGACCCTACAATGCGTTGATATCACGTCTTGCGAGGATGCTGCGATATTGAAGCGGATGGGTTGTCGTTAAGCCCATTGGGCCTTTTGAATGGGCCATATCTCTAGGCTGGGACTGTGAACCGTTAACACATAAAGGAATTGTGCCCTCAACATGACGGGTGCGATCATACCAGCACTAATGCACCGGATCCCATCAGAACTCCGAAGTTAAGCGTGCTTGGGCGAGAGTAGTACTAGGATGGGTGACCCCCTGGGAAGTCCTCGTGTTGTACCCCCCTTTTCAATTTTTTTTGCTCCGGTTAGGGTTGCCAAGATACTTTACCCACCACATTTCTATTATTGAATCCCATGGCACCTTGGGAAAGACAGCTTCTCTTCACGTGGAGGCTGGGCCCGCAAACCGAGGGCGTAGGGCTTGTGACCAGGTCTCCGTCGCTCTGGTGCCCATAACTTTTGATCCGTAAGGAGTTACGAGGCGCACAGCATACCGTTGGAAAGCACTCCGAGAGCTCTACGATGGTGGCAGGTAGCTAACTCGCCGTGCCCTTTTCGGAGCTCAAAATCAAACGTTTTCATCAGTTTCGGGCTACTTTTCTTCTTTTGCTCTGTTTTTCCGTCCCGGATCGTACGTCGTGAGCTGTTAAAAGGATGACAACATTACTCGCGGCACATTAGAGGACCCTACAATGCGTCGATATCACCTCTTGCGAGGATGCTGCGTTGTTGAAGTGGATGGGTTGTCGTTAACCCCATTGGGCCTTTTGAATGGGCCATATCTCTAGGCTGGGACTGTGAACCGTTAACACATAAAGGAATTGTGCCCTCAACATGATGGGTGCGATCATACCTGCACTAAAGCACCGGATCCCATCAGAACTCTGAAGTTAAGCGTGCTTGGGCGAGAGTAGTACTAGGATGGGTGACCCTCTTGGAAGTCCTCGTGTTTTACCCCCTATTCAATTTTTTTTGCTCCGGTTAGGGTTGCCAAGATACTTTATCCACTACATTTCAATTATCGAATCCCACGGCACCTTGGGCAAGACAACTTCGCTTCACGTGGAGACTGGGCCCGCAAACCGAGGGCGTAGGGCTTGTGACCAAGTCTCCGTCGCTCCGGTGCCCATAACTTTTGATCCGTAAGGAGTTACGCGGCGCACAGCATACCGTTGGAAAGCTCTCCGAGAGCTCTACGATGGTGGCAGGTAGCTAACTCGCCGTGCCCTTTTCAGAGCTCAAAATCAAACGTTTTCATCAGTTTCGGGCTACTTTTCTTCTTTTGCTCTGTTTTTCCGTCCCGGATCGTATGTCGTGAGCTGTTAAAAGGATGACAACATTACTCGCGGCACATTAGAGGACCCTACAATGCGTCGATATCACCTCTTGCGAGGATGCTGGGTTGTTGAAGCGGATGGGTTGTCGTTAAGCCCATTGGGCCTTCTGAATGGGCCATCTTTCTAGGCTGGGTCTGTGAACCGTTAACACATAAAGGAATTGTGCCCTCAACATGACAGGTGCGATCATACCAGGACTAATCCAGTGGATCCCATCAGAACTCCGAAGTTAAGCGTGCTTGGGCGAGAGTAGTACTAGGATGGGTGACCCCCTGGGAAGTCCTTGTGTTGTACCCCCTTTTCAATTTTTTTTGCTCCGGTTAGGGTTGCGAAGATACTTTATCCACCACATTTCTATTATCAAATCCCACGGCACCTTGGGCAAGACAACTTCGCTTCACATGGAAGCTGGGCCCGCAAACCGAGGGTGTAGTGCTTGTGACCAGGTCTTCGTTGCTCCAGTTCCTATAACTTTTGATCCGTAAGGAGTTACGAGGCGCACAACATACCGTTGGAAAGCTCTCTAAGAGCTCTACGACGGGGGCAGGTAGCTAGCTCGCCGTGCCCTTTTCGAAGCTCAAAATCGAACGTTTTCATCAGTTTTGGGCTACTTTTCTTCTTTTGCTCTGTTTTTCCGTCCCGGATCGTACGTCGTGAGCTGTTAAAAGGACGACAACCTTACTTGCAGCACATTAGAGGACCCTACAATGCGTCGATATCACATCTTGCGAGGGTTCTGCGTTGTTGAAGCGGATGGGTTGTCGTTAAGTCCATTGGGCCTTTTGAATGGGCCATATCTCTAGGCTGGGACAGTGAACCGTTAACACATAAAGGAATTGTGCCCTCAACATGACGAGTGCGATCATACCAGCACTAATGCACCGGATCCCATCAGAACTCCGAAGTTAAGCGTGCTTCGGCGAGAGTAGTACTAGGATGGGTGACCCCTTGGGAAGTCCTCGTGTTGCACGCCCCTTTTCAATTTTTTTTCCTCCGGTTAGGGTTGCCAAGATACTTTACCCACCACATTTCTATTATCGAATCCCACGGCACCTTGGGCAAGAAAACTTCTCTTCACGTGGAGGCTGGGCCCGCAAACCGAGGGCGTAGGGCATGTGACCAGGTCTCCGTCGCTCCGGTATCCATAACTTTTGATCCGTAAGAAGTTACGAGGCGCACAGCATACCATTGGAAAGCTCTCTGAGAGCTCTACGATGGGGGCAACTAGCTAGCTTGTTGTGCCCTTTTCGGAGCACAAAATCGAACGTTTTCATCAGTTTCGGGCTACTTTTCTTCTTTTGCTCTGTTTTTCTCTCCCGGATCGTAGGTCGTGAGCTGTTAAAAGGACGACAACCTTACTCGCGGCACATTAGAGGACCCTACAATGCGTCGATATCACGTCTTGCGAGGATACTGCGTTGTTGAAGAGGATGGGTTGTCGTTAAGCCCATTGGGCCTTTTGAATGGGCCATATCTCTAGGCTTGGACAGTGAACCGTTAACACATAAAGGAATTGTGCCCTCAACATGAAGGGTGCGAAGATACCAGCACTCATGCACCGGATCCCATCGGAACTCCGAAGTTAAGCGTGCTTGGGCGAGAGTAGTACTAGGATGGGTGACCCCTTGGGAAGTCCTCGTGTTGCACCCCCCTTTTCAATTTTTTTTGCTCCGGTTAGGGTTGCCAAGATACTTTACCCACCACATTTCTATTATCGAATCCCACGGCACCTTGGGCAAGACAACTTCTCTTCACGTGGAGGCTCGGCCCGCAAACCGAGGGCGTAGGGCTTGTGACCAGGTCTCCGTCGCTCCGGTGCCCGTAACTTTTGATCCGTAAGGAGTTACGACGCGCACAGCATACCGTTGGAAAGCTCTCTGAGAGCTCTACTACGGGGGCAGCTAGCTAGCTAGCGGGGCCCTTTTCGGAGCTCAAAATCGAACGTTTTCATGAGTTTCGGGCCTCTTTTCTTCTTTTTCTATGTTTTTCTGTCCCGGATCGTAGGTCGTGAGCTGTTAAAAGGACGACAACCTTACTCGCGGCACATTAGAGGACCCTACAATGCGTCGATATCACGTCTTGCGAGGATGCTGCGTTGTTAAAGTGGATGGGTTGTTGTTAAGCCCATTGGGCCTTTTGAATGGGCCATATCACTAGGCTGGGACTGTGAACCGTTAACACATAAAGAAATTGTGCCCTCAACATGACGGGTGCGATCATACCAGCACTAATGCACAGGATCCCATCAGAACTCCGAAGTTAAGCGTGCTTGGGCGAGAGTAGTACTAGGATGGCTGACCCCCTGGGAAGTCCTCGTGTTGCATCCCCCTTTTCAATTTTTTTTGCTCAGGTTTGGGCTGCCAAGATACTTTGTCCACCACATTTCTTTTATCAAATCCCACGGCACCTTGGGCAAGACAACTTCGCTTCACGTGGAAGCTGGGCCCGCAAACCGAAGGCGTAGGGCTTGTGAGCAGGTCTCTGTCGCTTCGGTTCCCATAACTTTTAATCCGTAAGGAGTTACGCGGCACACAGCATACTGTTGGAAAGCCCTTTGAGAGCTCTACGACGGGGGCAGCGAGCAAGCTCGCTGTGCCCTTTTCGGATCTCAAAATTGTACGTTTTCATCAGTTTCGGGCCACTTTTCTTCTTTTGCTCTGTTTTTCCGTCCCGGATCGTCCGTCGTGAGCTGTTAAAAGGACAACACCCTTACTCGCGGCACATTAGAGGACCCTACAATGCGTCGATATCACGTCTTGCGAGGATGCTACGTTGTTGAAGCGGATGGGTTGTCGTTAAGCCCATTGGGCCTTTTGAATGGGCCATATCTCTAGGCTGGGACTGTGAACCGTTAACACATAAAGGAATTGTGCCCTCAACATGACGGGTGCGATCATACAAGCACTAATGCACCGGATCCCATCAGAACTCCGAAGTTATGCGTGCTTGGGCGAGAGTAGTACTAGGATGGGTGACCCCATGGGAAGTCCTCGTGTTGCACCCCCCTTTTCAATTTTTTTTCCTCCGGTTAGGGTTGCCAAGATACTTTACCCACAACATTTCTATTATCGAATCCCACGGCACCTTGGGCACGACAACTTCTCTTCACGGGGAGGCTGGGCCCGCAAACCGAGGGCGTAGGGCTTGTGACCATGTCTCCGTCGCTCCAGTGCCCATAACTTTTGATCCGTGAGGAGTTACGAGGCGCACAGCATACCGTTGGAAAGCTCTCTGAGAGCTCTACGATGGTGGCAGCAAGCTAGCAGGCTGTACCCTTTTCGGAGCACAAAATCGAACGTTTTTATCAGTTTCGGGCCACTTTTCTTCTTTTGCTCTGTTTTTCCGTCCTGGATCGTACGTCGTGAGCTGTTAAAAGGACGACAACCTTACTCGCTGCACATTAGAGGACCCTACAATGCGTCGATATCACATCTTGCGAGGATGCTGCGATATTGAAGCGGATGGGTTGTCGTTAAGCCCATTGGGCCTTTTGAATGGGCCAAATCTCTAGGCTTGCACAGTGAACCGTTAACACATAAAGAAATTGTGCCCTCAACATGAAGGGTGCGAACATACCAGCACTCATGCACCGGATCCCATCGGAACTCCGAAGTAAAGCGTGCTTGGGCGAGAGTAGTACTAGGATGGGTGACCCCCTGGGAAGTCCTCGTGTTGCACCCCACTTTTCAATTTTTTTTGCTCCGGTTAGGGTTGCCAAGATACTTTACCCACCATATTTCTATTATCGAATCCCACGGAACCTTGGGCAAGACAACTTCTTTTCACGTGGAGGCTGGGCCCGCAAACCGAGGGCGTAGGGCTTGTGACCAGGTCTCCGTCGCTCCGGTGCCCGTAACTTTTGATCCGTAAGGAGTGACGACGCGCACAGCATACCGTTGGAAAGCTGTCTGAGAGCTCTACTACAGGGGCAGGTAGTTAGCTAGCGGCGCCCTTTTCGGAGCTCAAAATAGAACGTTTTCATCAGTTTCGGGACATTTTTCTTGTTTTGCTCTATTTTTCCGTCCCGGATCGTACGTCGTGAGCTGTTAAAAGGACGACAACCTTACTCGCGGCACATTAGAGGATCCTACAATGCGTCGATATCACGTCTTGCGAGGATGCTGTGTTGTTGAAGCGGATGGGTTGTCGTTAAGTCCATTGGGCCTTTTGAATGGGCCATATCTCTAGGCTGGGACTGTGAACGATTAACACATAAAGGAAGTGTGCGCTCAACATGACGGGTGCGATCATACCAGCAGTAATGGACCGTATCCCATCGGAACGCCGAAGATAAGCGTGCGTGGGGGAGAGTAGTACTAGGATGGGTGACCCCCTGCGAAGTCCTCGTGTTGCACCCCCCTTTTCCATTTTTTCTGCTCCGGTTAGGGTTGCCAAGATACTTTACCCACCCCATTTCTATTATCGAATCCCACGGCACCTTGGGCAAGACAACTTCTCTTCACGTCGAGGCTGGGCCCGCAAACCGAGGGCGTAGGGCTTGTGACCAGGTCTCCGTCGCTCCGGTATCCATAACTTTTGATCCGTAAGGAGTTACGAGGCGCACAGCATACCGTTGGAAAGCTCTCTGAGAGCTCTACGATGGGGGCAGCTAGCTTGCTTGTTGTGCTTTTTTCGGAGCTCAAAATTGAACGTTTTCATCAGTTTCGGGCCACTTTTCTTCTTTTGCTCTGTTTTTCCGTCCCGGATCGTACGTCGTGAGATGTTAAAAGGACGACAACCTTACTCGCAGCACATTAGTGGACCCTACAATGCGTCGATATCACGTCTTGCGAGGATGCTGCATTGTTGAAGCGGATGGGTTGTCGTTAAGCCCATTGGGCCTTTTGAATGGGCCATATCTCTAGGCTGGGACTGTCAACCGTTAACACATAAAGGAATTGTGCCCTCAACATGACGGGTGCGATCATACCAGCACTAATGCACCGGATCCCATCAGAACTCCGAAGTTAAGCGTGCTTGGGCGAGAGTAGTACTAGGAAGGGTGACCCCCTGGGAAGTCCTCGTGTTGCACCCCCCTTTTCCATTTTTTTTGCTCCGATTAGGGTTGCCAAGATACTTTACCCACCATATTTCTATTATCGAATCCCACGGCACCTTGGGCAAGACAACTTCTCTTCACGTAGAGGCTGGGCCCGCAAACCGAGGGCGTAGGGCTTGTGACCAGGTCTCCGTCGCTCCGGTGCCCATAACTTTTGATCCGTAAGGAGTTACGAGGCGCACAGCATACCATTGGCAACCTCTCCGAGAGCCCTCCGACGTGGGCAGGTAGCCAGCCCCCCGTGCCCCTTTCGGAGCTCAAAATCGAACGTTTTCATCAGTTTCGGGCCACTTTTCTTCCTTAGCTCTGTTTTTCCGTCCCAGATCGTACGTCGTGAGCTATTAAAAGGACGACAAGCTTACTCGCGGCACATTAGAGGACCCTACAATGCGACGATATCACGTCTTGCGAGAATGCTACGTTGTTGAAGCGAATGGGTTGTCGTAAAGCCCATTGGGCCATATCTCTAGGCTGGGACTGTGAACCATTAACACATAAAGGAATTGTGTCCTCAACATGACAGGTGCGATCATACCAGCACTAATGAACCGGATCCCATCAGAACTCCGAAGTTAAACGTGCTTGGGCGAGAGTAGTACTAGGATGGGTGACCCCCTGGGAAGTCCTCGTGTTGCACCCCTCTTTTCAATATTTTTTGCTCCGGTTAGGGTTGCCAAGATGCTTTACCCACCACATTTCTATTATCGAATCCCACGACACCTTGGGCAAGACAACTTCTCTTCACGTGGAGGCTGGGCCCGCAAACCGAGGGCGTAGGGGTTGTGACCAGGTCTCCGTCGCTCCGATGCCCATAACTTTTGATCCGTAAGGAGTTACGCGGCGCACAGCATACCGTTGGAAAGCTCTCCGAGAGCTCTACGATAGGGGTAGGTAGCTGGCTCGCCGTGCCCTTTTCGGAGCTCAAAATCGAACGTTTTCATCAGTTTCGGGCTACTTTTCTTCTTTTGCTCTATTTTTTCGTCCCGGATCGTACGTCGTGAGCTGTTAAAAGGATGACAACCTTACTCGCGGCACATTAGAGGACCCTACAATGCGTCGATATCACGTCTTGCGAGAATGCTGCGTTGTTGAAGCGGATGGGTTGTCGTTAAGCCCATTGGGCCTTTTGAATAGGCCATTTCTCTTGGCTGGGACTGTGAACCGTTAACACATAAAGGAATTGTACCCTCAACATGACGGGTGCGATCATACCAGCACTAATGCACCGGATCTCACCAGAACAACGAAGTTAAGCGTGCTTGGGCGAGAGTAGTACTAGGATGGGTGACGCCCTGGGAAGGCCTCGTGTTGCACCCCCTTTTTCAATTCTTTTTGCTCCGGTGAGGGTTGGCAGGATAGTTTACCCACCACATTTCTATTATCGAATCCCACGGCACCTTGGGCAAGACAACTTCTCTTCACCTGGAGGATGGGCCCGCAAACCGAGGGCGTAGGGCTTGTGACCAGGGCTCCCGCGCTCCGGGGCCCATAACCTTTGATCCGTAAGGAGTTACACGGTGCACAGCATACCGTTGGAAAGCTCTTCGAGAGTTCTACGACGAGGGAAGCTAGCTTGCTCGCTGTGCCCTTTTTGGAGCCCAAATTCGAACGTTTTCATCAGTTTCGAGTAACTTTTCTGATTTTTACCCTGTTTTTCCATCCCGGATCGTACGTCGTGAGATGTTAAAAGGACGACAACCTTACTCGCGGGAAATTAGAGGGCCCTACAATGCGTCGATATCTCGTCTTGCGAGGATGATAGGTTGTTGAAGCGGATGGGTTGTCATTAAGCCCATTGGGCCTTTTAAATGGGCCATCTCTCTAGGCTGGGACTGTGAACCATCAACACATAATGGCTTTGCACCCTCAACATGACGGGTACGATCATACCAGCACTAACGCATCAGATCCCATCAGAAATCTGAAGTTAAGCGTGCTTGGGCTAGAGTAGAACTTGGATGGGTGACCCCTTGGGAAGTCCTCGTGTTGCACCCCCCCTTTTCAATTTTTTTTGCTCCGGTTAGGGTTGCCAAGATACTTTACCCACCACATTTCTATTATCGAATCCCACGGCACCTTGGGCAAGACAACTTCTCTTCACGTGGAGGCTAGGCCCGCAAACCGAGGGCGTAGGGCTTGTGACCAAGTCTCCGTCGCTCCGGTGCCCATAACTTTTGATCCGTAAGGAGTTACGAGGCGCACAGCATACCGTTGGAAAGCTCTCTGAGAGCTCTACGACGGGGGCAGCAAGCTACCCCGCTTTTCCCTTTTCGGAGCACAAAATTGAACGTTTTCATCAGTTTCGGGCTACTTTTCTTCTTTTGCTCTGTTTTTCCGTCCCGGATCGTACGTCGTGAGCTGTTAAAAGGAAGACAACCCTACTCGCGGGACATTCGAGGTCCCTAAAATGCGTCGATATCACGTCTTGAAAGGATGCTGCGTTGTTGAAGCGGATGGGTTGTCGTTAAGCCCATTAGGCCTTTTCAATGGGCCATCTCTCTAGGCTTGGTCTATGAACCGTTAAAACATAAAGGAATTATGCCCTCAACATGACGGGTGCAATTATAGCAGTACTAATGCACCGGATCCCATCAGAACTTCGAAGTTAATCGTGCATTGGCGAGAGTAGTACTAGGATGGGTGACCCCCTGGGAAGTCCTCGTGTTTCACCCCCCTTTCCAATTTTTTTTGCTCCGGTTTGGGTTGCCAAGATACTTTATCAACCGCATTTCTATTATCGAATCCCACGGCACCTTGGGCAAGACAACTTCACTTCACGTGGAGGCCGGGCTCGCAAACCGAGGGTGTAGGGCTTGTGAGTCGGTCTCCGTCGCTCCGGTGCCCATAACTTTTGATCCGTAAGGAGTTACGAGGCGCACAGCATACCGTTAGAAAGCTCTCTGAGAGCTCTACGACGGGGGTAGCTAGCAAGCTCGTTGTGCCCTTTTCGAAAATCAAAATCGAACGTTTTCATCAGTTTCGGGCCACTTTTCTTCTTTTGCTCTGATTTTCTGTCCCGGATCGTACGTCGTGAGCTGTTAAAAAGACGACAACCTTACTCGCGGCACATTAGAGGACATTACAATGCGTCGATATCACGTCTTGCGAGGATGATGCGTTGTTGAACCTGATGGGTTGTCGTTAAGCCCATTGGGCCTTTTGAATGGGCCATATCTCTAGGCTGGGACTGTGAACCGTTAACACATAAAGGAATTGTACCCTCAACATGGCGGATGCGATCATATCTGTACTAATTCACCGGATCCCATCAGAACTCCGAAGTTAAGCGTGCTTGGGCAAGAGTAATACTAGGATGGGTGATCCCCTGGGAAATCCTCGTGTTGTACCCCCCCTTTTCAATTTTTTTTACTCTGGTTAGGGTTGCCAAGATACTTTACCCACCACATTTCTATTATCGAATCCCACGGCACCTTGGGCAAGACAACTTCTCTTCACGTGGAGGCTGGGCCCGCAAACCGAGGGCGTAGGGCTTGTGACCAGGTCTCCGTCGCTCCGGTGCCCATAACTTTTGATCCGTAAGGAGTTACGAGGCGCACAGCATACCGTTGGAAAGCTCTCTGAGAGCTCTACGACGGGGGCAGCTAGCTAGCACGCTGTACCATTTTCGAAGCTCAAAATCGAACGTTTTCATCAGTTTCGGGCCACTTTTCTTCTATTTCTCTATTTTTCCGTCCCAGATCGTACGTCATGAGCTGTTAAATGGACGACAACCTTACTCGCGGCACATTAGAGGACCCTACAATGCGTCGATATCACGTCTTGCGAGGATGCTGCATTGTTGAAGCAGATGGGTTGTCGTTAAGCCCATTGGGCCTTTTGAATGGGCCATATCTCTAGGCTGGGACTGTGAACTGTTAACACATAAAGGAATTGTGCCCTCAACATGACGGGCGCGATCATCCCAGCTCTAATGCACTAGATTCCATCAGAAATTCGAAGTTACGCGTGCTTGGGCGAGAGTAGTACTAGGATGGATGACCCCCTAGGAAGTCCTCGTGTTGCAACCCCTTTTGAACCCCCTTTTTGAATTTTTTTTGCTCCGGTTAGGGTTGCCAAGATACTTTACCCACCACATTTCTATTATCGAATCCCACGGCACCTTGGGCAAGACAACTTCTCTTCACGTGGAGGCTGGGCCCGCAAACCGAGGGAGTAGAGCTTGTGACCAGGTCTCCGTCGCTCCGGTGCCCATAACTTTTGATCCGTAAGGAGTTACGCGGTGCACAGCATACCGTTGGAAAGCTCTCCTAGAGCCCTACGACGGGGGCAGCTAGCTAGCTCGCCGTGCCTTTTTCGGAGTCCAAAATCATACGTTTTCATCAGTTTCGGGCCACTTTTCTTCTTCTGCTCTATTTTTTCGTCCCGGATCGTACGTCGTGAGCTGTTAAAAGGACGACAACCTTACTCGCGACACATTAGAGGACCCTACAATGCGTCGATATCACCTCATGCGAGGATGTTGCGTTGTTGAAGCGGATGGGTTGTCGTTAACCCCATTGGGGCTTTTGAATGGGCCATATCTCTAGGCTGGGATTGTGAACCGTTAACACATAAAGGAATTGTACCCTCAACATGACGGGTGCGATCATACCAGCACTAATGTACCGGATCCTATTAGAACACCGAAGTTACGCGTGCTTGGGCGAGAGTAGTACTTGGATGGGTGACTCCCTAGGAAGTCCTCGTGTTGCACCCCTCTTTTCAATTTTTTTTACTCCGGTTAGGGTTGCCAAGATACTTTACCCACCACATTTCTATTATCGAATCCCACGGCACCTTGGGCTAGACAACTTCTCTTCACGTGGAGGCTGGGCCCGCAAACCGAGGGCGTAGGGCTTGTGACCAGGTCTCCGTCGCTCCGGTGCCCATAACTTTTGATCCGTAAGGAGTAACGAGGCACACAGCATACCGTTGGAAAGCTCTCTGTGAGCTCTACGACGGGGACAGCTAGCTAGCACGCTGTACCCTTTTTGGAAACCAAAATCGAACGTTTTCATCAGTTTCGGGCCACTTTTCTTCTTTTGCTATGTTTTTCCGTCCTGGATCGTACGTCGTGAGCTGTTAAAAGGACGACAACCTTACTCGCAGGACATTAGGGGGCCCTATAATGCGTTGATATCACGTCTTGCGAGGATGCTGCGTTGTTGAAGCGGGTGGGTTGTCGTTAAGCCCATTGGGCCTTTTGAATGGGCCATCTCTCTAGGCTGGGACTATGAACCGTTAACACATAAAGGAATTGTGCCCTCAACATGACGGGTGCGATCATACCAGCACTAATGCACCGGATCCCATCAGAACTCCGAAGTTATGCGTGCTTGGGCGAGAGTAGTACTAGGATGGATGACCCCCTGGGAAGTCCTCGTGTTGCACCCCCTTTTGAACCCCCTTTTTGAATTTTTTTTGCTCCGGGTAGGGTTGCCAAGATACTTTACCCACCACATTTCTATTATCGAATCCCACGGCACCTTGGGCAAGACAACTTCTCTTCACGTGGAGGCTGGGCCCGCAAACCGAGGGAGTAGAGCTTGTGACCAGGTCTCCGTCGCTCCGGTGCCCATAACTTTTGATCCGTAAGGAGTTACGCGGTGCACAGCATACCGTTGGAAAGCTCTCCTAGAGCCCTACGACGGGGGCAGCTAGCTAGCTCGCCGTGCCCTTTTCGGAGCCCAAAATCAAACGTATTCGTTAGTTTCGGGCCACTTTTCTTCTTCTGCTCTATTTTTTCGTCCCGAATCGTACGCCGTGAGCTGTTAAAAGGATGACAACCTAACTCACGGGATATTATCGGGCCCTACAATGCGTCGATATCACGTCTTGCGATGATGATGCGTTGTTGAAGAGGATGGGTTGTCGTTAAGCCCATTGGGCCTTTTGAATGGGCCATATCTCTAGGCTGGGACTGTGAACCGTTAACACATAAAGGAATTGTACCCTCAACATGATGGGTGCGATCATACTAGTACTAATGCACCGGATCCCATTAGAACTCCGAAGTTAAGCGTTCTTGGGCGAGAGTAGTACTTGGATGGGTGACTCCCTAGGAAGGCCTGGTGTTGGACCCCTCTTTTCAATTTTTTTTGCTCGGGTTAGGGTTGCCAAGATACTTTACCCACCCCATTTCTATTATCGAATCCCACGGCACCTTGGGCAAGACACCTTCTCTTCACGCGGAGGCTGGGCCCGCAAACCGAGGGCGTAGGGCTTGTGACCAAGTCTCCGTCGTTCCGGTGCCCATAACTTTTGATCCGTAAGGAGTTACGAGGCGCACAGCATACCGTTGGAAAGCTCTCTGAGAGTTCTACGATGGGGGTAGCAAGCTAGCTCGCTCTGCCCTTTTCGGAGCTCAAAATCGAACATTTTCATCAGTTTCGGGCAACTTTTCTTCTTTTGCTCTGTTTTTCTGTCCCGGATCGTACGTCATGAGCTGTTAAAAGGACGACAACCTTACTCGCGGCACATTAGAGGACCCTACAATGAGTCGATATCACGTCTTGCGAGGATGCTGCGTTGTTGAAGCGGATGGGTTGTCGTTAAGCCCATTGGGCCTTTTGAATGGGCCATATCTCTAGGCTGGGACTGTGAACCGTTAACACATAAAGGAATTGTGCCCTCAACATGACGGGTGCGATCATACCAGCACTAATGCACCGGATCCCATCAGAACTCCGAAGTTAAGCGTGCTTGGGCGAGAGTAGTACTAGGATGGGTGACCCCCTGGGAAGTCCTCGTGTTGCACCCCCTTTTGCACCCCCTTTTTCAATTTTTTTTCCTCCGGTTAGGGTTGCCAAGATACTTTACCCACCACATTTCTATTATCGAATCCCACGGCACCTTGGGCAAGACAACATCTCTTCACGTGGAGGCTGGGCTCGCAAACCGAGGGCATAGGGCTTGTGACCAGGTCTCCGTCGCTCCGGTGCCCATAACTTTTGATCCGTAAGGAGTTACGCGGCGCACAACATACCACTGGAAAGCTCTCCGAGAGCTCTACGACGGGGGCAGCTAGCTAGCTCGCCGTGCCCTTTTCAGAGCTCAAAATTGAACATTTTCATCAGTTTCGGGCCAGTTTTCTTCTTCTGCTCTATTTTTTCATCCCGGATCGTACGTCGTGAGCTGTTAAAAGGACGAAAACCTTACTCGCGGCACATTAGAGGACCCTACATTGCATCGATATCACATCTTGCGAGGATGCTGCGTTGTTGAAGCGGATGGGTTGTCGTTAAGCCCATTGGGCCTTCTGAATGGGCTATCTCTCTAGGCTGGGACTGTGAACCGTTAAGACATTAAGGAATTGTGCCCTCAACGTGACAGGTGCGATCATACTTGCACTAATGCACCAGATCCCATCAGAACTCAGAAGTTAAGCGTGCTTGGGCGAGAGTAGTACTAGGATGGGTGACCCCCTGGGAAGTCCTCGTGTTGCACCCCCCTTTTCAATTTTTTTTGCTCCGGTTAGGGTTGCCAAGATACTTTATCCACCACATTTCTATTATCGAATCCCACGGCACCTTGGGCAAGACAACTTCTCTTCACGTGGACGCTGGGCCCCAAACCGAGGGCGTAGGGCTTGTGAGCAGGTCTCCGTCGCTCCGGTGCCAATAAGTTTTGATCCGTAAGGAGTTACGAGGCGCACTGCATACCGTTAGAAAGCTATCTGAGAGCTCTACGACGGGGGTAGCTAACTAGCTCGCTGTGCCCTTTTCAAAAATCAAAATCGAACGTTTTCATCAGTTTCGGGCCACTTTTCTTCTTTTGCCCTTTTTTTCTGTCCCGGATCGTACGTCATGAGCTGTTAAAAAGACGACAACCTTACTCGCGGCACATTAGAGGACCCTACAATGCGTCGATATCACGTCTTGCGAGGATGCTGCGTTGTTGAAACAGATGGGTTGTCGTTAAGCCCATTGGGCCTTTTGAATGGGCCATATCTCTAGGCTGGGACTGTGAACCGTTAACACATAAAGGAATTGTGCCCTCAACATGACGGGTGCGATCATACCAGCACTAATGCACCGGATCCCATCAGAACTCCGAAGTTAAGCGTGCTTGGGCGAGAGTAGTACTAGGATGGGTGACCCCCTGGGAAGTCCTCGTGTTGCACCCCCCTTTTCAATTTTTTTTGCTCCGGTTAGGGTTGCCAAGATACTTTACCCACCACATTTCTCTTATCGAATCCCATGGCACCTTGGGCAAGACAACTTCTGTTCACGTGGAGGCTGGGCCCGCTAACCGAGGGCGTAGGGCTTGTGACCAGGTCTCCGTCGCTCCGGTGCCCATAACTTTTGATCCGTAAGGAGTTACGAGGCGCACAACATACCATTGGAAAGCTCTCTGAGGGCTCTACGACGAAGGGCAGCGAGCTAGCTCGCTGTGCCCTTTTCAGAGCTCAAAATCGAACATTTTCATCAATTTCGGGCCACTTTTCTTCCTTTCCTCTGTTTTTCCGTCCCGGATCGTACGTCGTGAGCTGTTAAAAGGATGACAACCTTACTCGCGTCACATTAGAGGACCCTACAATGCGTCGATATCACGTCTTGCGAGGATGCTGCGTTGTTGAAGCGGATGGGTTGTCGTTAAGCCCATTGGGCCTTTTGAATGGGCCATATCTCTAGGCTGGGACTGTGAACCGTTAACACATAAAGGAATTGTGCCCTCAACATGACGGGTGCGATCATACCAGCACTAACGCACCGGATCCCATCAGAACTCTGAAGTTAAGAGTGCTTGGGCGAGAGTAGTACTAGGATGGGTGAGCCCCTAGGAAGTTCTCGTGTTGCACCCCCCTTTTAAATTTTTTTAGCACCGATTAGGCTTGCCAAGATACTTTACCCACCACATTTCTGTTATTGAATCCCACGGAACCTTGGGCAAGACAACTTCTCTTCACGTGGAGGCTGGGCCCGCAAACCGAGGGCGTAGGGCTTGTGACCAGGTCCCCGTCGCTACGGTGCCCATAACTTTTGATCCGTAAGGAGTTACGAGGCGCACAGCATACCGTTGGAAAGCTCTCTAAGAGCTCTACGACGGGGGCAGGTACCTAGCTTGCCGCGCCCTTTTCGGAGCTCAAAATCGAACGTTTTCATCAGTTTCGGGCCACTTTTCTTCTTTTGCCCTGTTTTTCCGTCCCGGATCGTAGGTCGTGAGCTGTTTAAAGGACGACAACCTTACTCATGGCACATTAGAGGACCCTACAATGCATCGATATCACGTCTTGCGAGGATGCTGCGTTGTTGAAGCGGATGGGTTGTCGTTAAGCCCATTGGGCCTTTTCAATGGGCCATATCTCTAGACTGGGACTGTGAACCGTTAACACATAAAGGAAGTGTGCCCTCAACATGACGGGTGCGATCATACCAGCACTAATGCACTTGATCCCATCAGAACTCCGAAGCTAAGCGTGCTTGGGCGAGAGTAGTACTAGGATGGGTGACCCCCTGGGAAGTCCTCGTGTTGCACCCCACTTTTCAATTTTTTTTGCTCCGGTTAGGGTTGCCAAGATACTTTACCCACTACATTTCTATTATCGAATCCCACGGCACCTTGGGCAAGACAACTCTCTTCACGTGGAGGCTGGGCCCGCAAACCGAGGGCGTAGGGCTTGTGACCAGGTCTCCGTCGCTACGGTGCCCATAACTTTTGATCCGTAAGGAGTTACGAGGCGCACAACATACCGTTGGAAAGCTCTCTGAGAGCTCTACGACGGGGGCAGCGAGCTCGGTGCCCCATTTTCGCAGCTCAAAATCGAACGTTTTCATCAGTTTCGGGCCACTTTTCTTCTTTTGCTCTATTTTTCCGTCCTGGATCGTACGTCGTGAGCTGTTAAAAGGACGACAACCTTACTCGCGGCACATTAGAGGACCCTACAATGCGTCGATATCACGTCTTGCAAGGATGCTGCGTTGTTGAAGCGGATGGGTTGTCGTTAAGCCCATTGGGCCTTTTGAATGGGCCATATCTCTAGGCTGGGACTGTGAACCGTTAACACATAAAGGAATTGTGCCCTCAACATGACGGGTGCGATCATACCAGCACTAATGCACCGGATCCCATCAGAACTCCGAAGTTAAGCGTGCTTGGGCGAGAGTAGTACTAGGATGGGTGACCCCCTGGGAAGTCCTCGTGTTGCACCCCCCTTTTCAATTTTTTTTCCTCCGGTTAGGGTTACCAAGATACTTTACCCACCACATTTCTATTATCGAATCCCACGGCACCTTGGGCAAGACAACTTCTCATCACGTGGAGGTTGGGCCCGCAAACCGAGGGCGTAGGGCTTGTGACCAGGTCTCCGTCGCTCCGGTGCCCATAACTTTTGATCCGTAAGGAGTTACGAGGCGCACAGCATACCGTTGAAAAGCTCTCCGAGAGCTCTACGATGGGGGCAGCTAGCTAGCTTGCTGCTCCCTTTTCGGAGCTCAAAATCGAACGTTTTCATCAGTTTCGTGCCACTTTTCTTCTTTTGCTCTGTTTTTCCGTCCTGGATCGTACGTCGTGAGCTGTTAAAAGGACGACAACCTTACTCGCGGCACATTAGAGGACCCTACAATGCGTCGATACCACGTCTTGCGAGGATGCTGCGTTGTTGAAGCGGATGGGTTATCGTTAAGCCCATTGGGCCTTTTGAATGGGCCATATCTCTAGGCTGGGACTGTGAACCGTTAACACATAAAGGAATTGTGCCCTCAACATGACGGGTGCGATCATACCAGCACTAATGCACCGGATCCCATCAGAACTCCGAAGTTAAGCGTGCTTGGGCGAGAGTAGTACTAGGATGGGTGACCCCTTGGGAAGTCCTCGTGTTGCACCCCCCTTTTCAATTTTTTTTGCTCCGGTAAGGGTTGCCAAGATACTTTACCCACCACATTTCTATTATCGAATCCCACGGCACCTTGGGCAAGACAACTTCGCTTCATGAAGAGACTGGGCCCGCAAACCGTGGGCGTAGGTCTTTTGACCAGGTCACCGTCGCTACGGTGCCCATAACTTTTGATCCGTAAGGAGTTACGTGGCGCACAGCATACCGTTGAAAAGCTCTCCGAGAGCTCTACGACGGGGGCAGGCAGCTCGCTCGCCGTGCCCTTTTCGGAGCTCAAAATCGAACGTTTTCATCAGTTTCGGGCAACTTTTCTTCTTTTGCTCTGTTTTTTCGTCCCGGATAGTACGTCGTGAGCTGTTAAAAGGAAGACAACCTTACTCCCGGCACATTAGAGGACCCTACAATGCGACGATATCACGTCTTGCGAGGATGCTGCGTTGTTGAAGCGGATGGGTTGTCGTTAAGCCCATTGGGCCTTTTGAATGGGCCATATCTCTAGGCTGGGACTGTGAACCGTTAACACATAAAGGAATTGTGCCCTCAACATGACGGGTGCGATCATACCAGCACTAATGCACCGGATCCCATCAGAACTCCGAAGTTAAACGTGCTTGGGCAAGAGTAGTACTAGGATGGGTGACCCCCTGGGAAGTCCTCGTGTTGCACCCCCCTTTTCAATATTTTTTGCTCCGGTTAGGGTTGCCAAGATACTTTACCCACCACATTTCTATTATCGAATCCCACGGCACCTTGGGCAAGACAACTTCTCTTCACGTGGAGGCTGGGCCCGCAAACCGAGGGCGTAGGGCTTGTGACCAGGTCTCCGTCGCTCCGGTGCCCATAACTTTTGATCCGTAAGGAGTTACGCGGCGCACAGCATAACGTTGGAAAGCTCTCTGAGAGCTCTACGACGGGAGCAGCTAGCTAGCTCGCCGTGCCCTTTTCGGAGCTCAAAATCGAATGTTTTCATCAGTTTTGGGCCACTTTTCTTCATTTGCTCTATTTTTTCGTCCCGGATCGTACGTCGTGAGCTGTTAAAAGGATGACAACCTTAATCGCGGCACATTAGAGGACCCTACAATGCGTCGATATCACGTCTTGTGAGGATGTAGTGTTGCTGAAGCGGATGGGTTGTCGTTAAGCCCATTGGGCCTTTTGAATGGGCCATATATCTAGGCTGGGACTGTGAACCGTTAACACATAAAGGAATTGTACCCTCAACATGACGGGTGCGATCATACCAGCACTAATGCACTGGATCTCACCAGAACTCCGAAGTTAAGCGTGCTTGGGCGAGAGTAGTACTAGGATGGGTGACCCCCTGGGAAGTCCTCGTGTTGCACCCCCCTTTTCAATTTTTTTTGCTCCGGTTAGGGTTGCCAAGATACTTTACCCACCACATTTCTATTATCGAATCCCACGGCACCTTGGGCAAGACAACTTCTCTTCACGTGGAGGCTTGGCCCGCAAACCGAGGGCGTAGGGCTTGTGACCAGGTCTCCGTCGCTCCGGTGCCCATAACTTTTGATCCGTAAGGAGTTACAAGGCGCACAGCAAACCGTTGGAAAGCTCTCTGAGAGCTCTACAACGGCGGCAGCTAGCTAGCTTGATGTGCCCTTTTCGGAGCTCAAAATCGAACGTTTTCATCAGTTTCGGGCCACTTCTCTTCTTTTGCTCAGTTTTTCCGTCCCGGATCGTACGTCTTGAGCTGTTAAAAGGACGACAACCTTACTCGCGGCACATTAGAGAACCCAACAATGCGTCGATATCACGTCTTGCGACGATGCTGCGTTGTTGAAGCGGATGGGTTGTCGTTAAGCCCATTGGGCCTTTTGAATGGGCCATATCTCTAGGCTGGGACTGTGAACCGTTAACACATAAAGGAATTGTGCCCTCAACATGACGGGTGCGATCATACCAGCACTAATGCACCGGATCCCATCAGAACTCCGAAGTTAAGCGTGCTTGGGCGAGAGTAGTACTAGGATGGGTGACCCCCTGGGAAGTCCTCGTGTTGCACCCCCTTTTGCACCCCCTTTTTCAATTTTTTTTGCTCCGGTTAGGGTTGCCAAGATACTTTATCCACCACATTTCTATTATCGAATCCCACGGCACCTTGGGCAAGACAACTTCTCTTCACGTGGAAGCTGGGCCCGCAAACCGTGGGCGTAGGATTTGTGACCAGGTCTCCGTCGCTCCAGTGCCCATAACTTTTGATCCATAAGGAGTTACGAGGCGCACAGCATACCGTTGGAAAGCTCTCCGAGAGCTCTACGATAGGGGCAGCTAGCTAGCTTGCTATGCCCTTTTCGGAGCTCAAAATCGAACGTTTTTATCAGTTTTGGGCCACTTTTCTTCTTCTGCTCTGTTTTTCCGTCCCTGATCGTACGTCGTGAGCTGTTAAAAGGACGACAACCTTACTCGCGGCACATTAGAGGACCCTACAATGCGTCGATATCACGTCATGCGAGGATGCTGCGTTGTTGAAGCGGATGGGTTGTCGTTAACCCCATTGGGCCTTTTGAATGGGCCATATCTCTAGGCTGGGATTGTGAACCGTTAACACATAAAGGAATTGTGCCCTCAACATGACGGGTGCGATCATACCAGCACTAAAGCACCGGATCCCATCAGAACTCTGAAGTTAAGAGTGCTTGGGCGAGAGTAGTCCTAGGATGGGTGACCCCCTGGGAAGTCCTCGGTTTGCACCCCCCTTTTCAATTTTTTTTTCTCCGGTTAGGGTTGCCAAGATACTTTACCCACCACATTTCTATTATCGAATCCCACGGCACCTTGGGCAAGACAACTTCTCTTCACGTGGAGGCTGGTCCCGTAAACCGAGGGCGTAGGGCTTGTGACTAGGTCTCCGTCGCTCCGGTGCCCATAATTTTTGATCCGTAAGGAGTTACGAGGCGCACAGCATACCATTGGAAAGATCTCTGAGAGCTCTACGACGGGGGCAACAAGCTAGCTTGCTATGCCCTTTTCGGAGCTCAAAATCGAACGTTTTCATCAGTTTTGGGCCACATTTCTTCTTTTGCACTGTTTTTCTGTCGCGGATCGTACGTCGTGAGCTGTTAAAAGGACGACAACCTTACTCGCGGCACATTAGAGGACCCTACAATGCGTCGATATCACGTCTTGCGAGGATGCTGCGTTGTTGAAGCGGATGGGTTGTCGTTAAGCCCATTAGGCCTTTTGAATGGGCCATATCTCTAGGCTGGGACTGTGAACCGTTAACACATAAAGGAATTGTGCCCTCAACATGACGGGTGCGATCATACCAGCACTAATGCATCGGATCCCATCAAAACTCTGAAGTTAACCGTGTTTGGGCGAGAGTAGTACTAGGATAGTTGACCCCCTGGGAAGTCCTCGTGTTGCACCCCCTTTTGTACCCCCTTTTTCAATTTTTTTTGCTCCTGTTAGGGTTGCCAAGATACATTACCCACCACATTTCTATTATCGAATCCCACGGCACCTTGGGTGTCACGCCCCAACCCGGCCTATAAAGGTTAGACTAGGGTGTGATCTAAACATTCAAGTCCTTTCACATTCTTAATCATTTTAGGAGGTTTAACACTTAACGTTTATTCTAGACTTCAAAATTTTTTCAGAAATCCAGCAGCATAACGGCTGTAATTGGGCTATTCGTTTTGACCTAAAGTTTCTAACAGCCTCAAAACTTTCAATTCAAGTTCATTCCCGACTAGAATTTACTACTTAATCATCAATTGAATTGCCTATTGGTTATTTCGACGTCCCGTTTGATTTATAACCTAGCATAATACTATGTCTCGTTTGTCAATTTATTCTCATTTCAAAATATGCCTGTTTATCATAGCTTATTAGCGAGTACCTGTTGAGATTGGATAAGTTCATTTACCTATTCCTTAACCAAGCATCATAACCTGCGATAGATACTAGCGGTAGTAAAAGCAAAACGATCAAAGTAGTGTCATGTCTAGTAGCGGTCTACCTAAAATAAGTACAAATCAAAATTAGACCCCAAATTACAACGGGGGTCTTATACATTAGCAACATCAAGCAACATAAGATAAATGGTCTTCAAGCAGCACAAAATACACAAGTAATCACGTTCATGCAAAACAACATTAACAGGCAATCACTCCAGGGGTTCATCATTAGGTACATTATCCTCATGTTCCTGTACCTGTTCTTCTTCACCTGAAATGATAAAAGAGGGTGAGTCCTTATGAACTCAGCGAGGGGGAACGAGAAATAAATTTTGAAACTCATTTTCCGGTTCACTTTATGAAAATCCCTTTTTTAAAACCTGTCACATATTACAAATAATATGGTAAGCAGTTATAAGAAATAAATCGAGAAACGGATACAATTACCAATCATTTCTAGGATACGGTGAGCTTTTGCTCTCAATTTCAATTTCGAATCATTTGGTGCGTCCGACTTCAATAATCCACTTATCACTCCCAAATGGGTGTACTCCGGATGTACCCCGAAACCTACGACCCAACTCTCCAAGGGTGAAATACCAAGCGAGAGAGGGAATTGGACCATGGTAGTCACGGTAACACCGGCAAGCCCGATGCCGCCCGGCGTGCGTGAAACACTACCACGCCACACGAAAGGTTGCAACCTCGTATGCAATGCACATTTATAACATTTATCATATCACATTAGGAGGACAACAAAGTAGGTTGCCTCCGAGCAGTTATAAGATCGCATGTTGACAAGTAGTCAAACGAAGCACGATAAGGCAAGTAATCTCACATGAAGGCAACTAGAGTCATATGAACATTAATCGGGCAGCCATGTAACACATATAAAACAGGCCATATAACACATTAAGAAGCTCACGGGATCAAGTGATAAGTTTATGCAACAGGCGAGGATATCAAAGGGGTTTGGGTGCAAGAAAAGCTTATTTGTCAACATGCAATGGCCTACTCACATTTGGAACTATAAAACATTTTACGGGCAGCCCACGCAACGTACATTTTCCACACAATAACCCCCGGTTAACAGTTAACAAGAATACCTAGTCATTAGGGTTCGCTTTTCATGCAAAATCGTGCGATCAAAACCCAAAATCAACTCAATCATCCTTCCAACGTCATGCCTCGTCTCATTCACCATCCTCAACATTAAATCCAGTCCACACAATATTCCAATACTACCATTCCAAGCAATTAGTCCCACAAAAGAGGTTCAACAAGTTTTCCCAAGCACATAGTCAATTGAAACCCTAACTGCAATAAGCTGTTTTCTCACAATGAACTGGGCAGGCAAATGAACTCCAAATTCAGTGAATAATATATCAAATTAAAGCTTAAGAAGTTAACTAAAATCAGAAACAAACCTTGCATCAATTGGAGTTCTGTATCGTTAGTTATAGCCAAAATGGTGGAACTGCTCAAAACTGTCCAGATTTGCCTATCTTTCAATATTGCATGATTTTGAGGTCCTTAGGTTCATTTTTAGCCTAAGCCTATTTCTGGAAAAAATGTCCACCACTCAAAAATCTAGCAGCACAAAAATTTTCACGCATTTTGGATGTCGGTTGCTATGTCAAAATCATCTCGTTCCACACGGGCAGTAAATCTGCCAAACTGCTTCCTTTTTCTCGAAACTTTCCAGATTTAGCTATATTACGTGATTTTGCCATTTTGAGGGCCTTAGAGCCAAAATTTGACTTTGCTTATTTGTGCGAAAAGTGTTCAAAATTGGCCAAACTAGTCACCTAGGGATTTTCACGCAATTTCGACATCATTTGCTTAACCAAAAATTGCCTCGAACAGACGGGTCAGAAGCAGTCTCAAATTTCGGCTTTGTCTAGTGTCATTTTCAAGCCAAGTTATTGCCATGCATGGTTGTTTAAACTCATGAACGACCACATAGCTCAAGCACAGAAGCAAATACACACATTCATAGTCATGCATGTGAAGTTTTAAAGAGTTTTCCAAAAGTTTTGAACCCTCACCTTATCAAAACAACCAGGTAGATGCAGAATGTTCTTGAAAATGCACCAACGAAGCTTCTTTCTTGCTTTCCTTTGCTTTGGAAGATGCTTGTGTGTTATGGGGAGAAATTTTTCAGACTTGGGAGCCTATGAAAATACTAAGGTCGAGAGAGAGAGGAGATGGAAGCTTGAGAGAAGGTTTGCAAGCAAAGATAAAGTTAAAGATGCTTTGATGATGTTTTTAATTGCATGTGTCGGCCAAGAGCTCTACAATTTCTGAAAATTCCTTAGTCATTGTGCATTATTGAAATGTGAAGATGCTTGGAGTGTTTTGGCCGAGAAAGTGGAGCATGGTAGGTATGTTTTGATTCATTTTTTTTTTTATTCATTTTGTCATAGGCTTGTGTAGGAATATTTTAAACTATGCAAGCTTGTTAATTTGCATCACATGGTCGGCCAAAGCAATGTTACAATCTGAATTTTGTTTGTTTTGAGCATTATTATATTCTATGTGCTTGGGATATACAAAGGCTGGTCGGTTATGGTGAGAAATTGAGGGGAATTGAGCAATTTTTAATGCATTTTGGTGTCATAGTTTGTCTAGCATGCAATTTAATTGTGTTGTTCAAAATTTTTTTTTTTTCTCTTTCTCAAAACATGGTATGGTTGGCTATGACATGTGCAAAATTCTGAATTCTTGTCATCTTTTGGGTGTTTAATTGATGTGTGTTCAAAATGCAAAAAGAACAAGGAATAAAGAATGTTTTGTTTTTTATGCATTTTTGTCTTCTAGTGAAAGAAATTTGGATTATTATATTGTTAGTGGATTTTGTAGGATTGTTTAATGGCCTAGTGCTTCGTGTAAGATGCTTTCTTGATTAGCGTGAAGACACGCTTTCCTAGGTTTAGGGCACGCACTTCGAGGTAGGACACGAACTACGAGACGAACGCACGTTCTTTCAAGTAAACGCACGTAACCCTATATGAATGCACGAAATTCAATGCAAGGGATACAAACTAAATACAATTCTCAAACCTAGGTCATGGCACGCAAATCTAGTTTAGGGCACGCAAAACGAGGTATCGCACGCAATTCGGGGTTGGGCCTCACATCCTCCCCTCCTTAAAAGAATTTCGTCCCGAAATTCAATATTACCTAGAAATAATGCTGGATATTGCTGTTCCATCTGGTCTTGCATTTCCCACGTTGCGTCTTCAACTCCGTGATGATCCCACAGCACTTTCACCATCGGTATAGTTCTGTTGCGCAACTCCCGATCCTGCTGGTCTAGGATCCGAATGGGCTTCTCCTCGTAAGACAAGTTTTCCCGAAGCTGCAACGGCTCTGACTCCAAGATATGCGACGGGTCAGGATGATACTTCCGTAGCATTGACACATGAAAGACGTCATGAATATTGGAGAGGTTCTGGGGTAGTGCTAGGCGATACGCCAACTTGCCAACCTTCTCAACTATCTCAAACGGTCCTACAAATCTCGGGCTCAACTTTCCACCCTTGCCATGTTTAATCAGTCCCCTCCGGGGTGATATCTTCAAGAACACCCTGTCGCCAACCTCAAACTCGAGACTCCGTCTCCGTCGGTCTGCATAACTCTTCTGCCTGCTCTGGGTGGTAAGCATCCGTTTCTGGATGAGGTGGATGTTATCAACAGTTTTCATCAGTTCAGGTAAAAGGGTCGGGTCAAAAGTCCTCGCCTCACCTACTTCATCCCAGTAAATTGGTGATCGACATTTCCGTCCATACAGCGCCTCAAATGGGGCCATCCCGATCGTGGCCTGATAACTATTGTTGTAGGCGAACTCTGCTAGAGATAGATATTTCTCCCAACCTTTTCCGAAGTCTAGCACACATGCCCTCAGCATATCCTCCAAAATCTGAATAGTTCTCTCCGATTGACCGTCCGTCTGAGGGTGATAAGCCGTGCTAAAACTCAATTTCGTCCCCAAAGCTTCCTGCAATCTCTTCCAAAATCGAGAAGTAAAACGAGGATCCCTATCTGATACAATACTCACAGGCATCCCGTGCAGTCTTACAACCTCCGCCACATACATATCTCCCAATTCCTCGGGACTATCCTCCTTATTCATCGGTAAAAAGTGTGCCGACTTAGTCAATCTATCCACTATAACCCAAACGGCGTTATGACCCTTTCGTGATCTAGGCAGGTCCATAACAAAATCCATAGTGATATGTTCCCATTTCCATTGGGGGGTCTCCAACGGTTGAAGTAAACCTGCGGGTCGTTGATGTTCTGCTTTAATTCTCTGGCAAGTCAAACACCGTGCTACAAATTCCGCAATTTCTCTTTTCATGTTATTCCACCAATAGTGTTGCTTCAAATCCCGATACATCTTTGTTCCGCCAGGGTGAATAGTATATCTAGAATTATGCGCTTCCTCAAGAATCTTCTTTTTCAGCTCTGGCTCATTGGGAACACAAATCTAGTTCCTAAACCTCCAAACACCATCATCATGAGACTTGAAATCTGCATTGCTTTCCTTAATCTTTTGAAATTGCTGGTCCTTCTGTTGAGCCTCTCGTAACTCAGATAACAAAGTCGATTGAACTTGGGTAGTGGCAAAAAGTAACCCCTTCTGAGTCAATTGTGGTTTCCATAGAAACGCTTCCTCCAACAACTCCTGCACCTTGACTTCCAGTTTTGCCATGCTTGCTTTTCTGCTTAAGGCATCTGCGACTACGTTCGCCTTACTGGGCACATAATTAATTGAGCAGTTGTAATCGTCCAAAATCTCCATCCACCGCCTTTGCCTCATATTCAACTCCTTTTGAGAGAACAAGTATTTCAAGCTCTTATGATCGGTAAATACCTCAAACTTGTTACCCCACAGATAATGCCTCCATTTCTTGAGTGTAAACACAATAGCTGCTAACTCCAAATCATGCGTCGGGTAATTTATCTCATACGGCTTTGGTTTCCTAGAGGCATAAGCAATCACTCTTCCATTTTGCATCAATACACATCCCAATCCTTCTTTCGAAGCATCACTATAGATTACAAAACCTTGACTTCCTTCAGGCAATGCAAGAACTGGTGCGGTGGTCAATCTCTTCTTCAACTCTTGGAAGCTGTTCTCACACTTATCATCCCACATGAACTTGGTTTTCTTTTGAGTGAGCTTTGTAAGCGGTCCTGCAATCTTAGAGAAATCCTTCACGAACCTCCGATAATAGCCGGCTAGACCAAGAAAACTACGAACTTCCGTGACATTTTCCGGCTTCTTCCAAGACATCACTGCATCGATCTTTGCTGGATCTACCGCTATTACCTCTTGGGATATGATATGCCCCAAAAATGCAATCTGCTGCAACCAAAATTCACATTTGTTAAACTTTGCATACAATTGATGCTGTCGAAGTTTCTGCAGTACCAACCGCAGATGTTGCTCATGCTCCGCCTCCGATTTCGAGTATATCAAAATATCATCAATGAAGATCACTACAAATTGGTCCAAGTAGGGTTGAAACACCCTATGCATCAAATCCATAAAGGCTGCAGGGGCATTAGTTAGTCCAAAAGGCATCACCACATATTCATAGTGCCCATATCTCGTCCTGAAAGCTGTTTTAGGCACATCTTCCTTTTCGATCCGCAACTGATAATATCCTTGCCTCAAGTCGAGTTTCGAATACACTTTGGCTCCTTGCAGTTGATCAAATAACTCGTCAATCAGGGGAAGTGGGTATTTATTCTTGACAGTCACTTGGTTCAATCCTCGGTAGTCAATGCATAGCCTCAACGTTCCATCTTTCTTCTTAACAAATAGAACTGGCGCACCCCACGGTGAAGAACTCGGTTGCACAAACCCCTTCTTCAACAATCCTTGCAATTGGTCCTTTAATTCTTGTAACTCGGCCGGTGCCATACGATAGGGAGCTTTTGATAACGGCTGGGCGCCAGGTAGCAACTCTATAACAAACTCGATCTCCCGATTTGGGGGTAAACCGGGTAATTCTTCAGGGAATACATCTGCATAGTCTTTGATCACAGGCATCTCCTCCAACTTAGCTTTATCCGACGGCTTGTTGATAAGGTAAGCCAAGTATCCGCTGCATCCTTTCTTCAAGGACTTCACTACTTTTGTAGATGAAATGATGGAACTCCCGGTGAAATCTCTTTGGCCCAAAACCTCTAGTATCGGTTGATCAGGTACCCGGAACGTTATAATCTTCGCCCGGCAATCCAATTGAACATGATGTTTTGCCAGCCAGTCCATCCCTAAAATGACCTCGTAATCTCGAAAAGGTAATACAATAAGATTGGCCGAGAATTCCCTATCCTTAATTTGGATTCTACATGCTTTACAAGCTGAACTAGTTACAAGTTTAGAACCCATTGGAGTACCAACTTCCACTTCATATGGCAAACATACAACTTTCAATTTCACACGTTCCACACATAAGGGAGTAATAAATGAATGAGTAGCACCCGGATCAATTAACACCTTAACAGGTTGATTCAGTATGAAGAATGTACCTTCAACAACAGCGGTCTCATCTGGAATTTCCTCGCACTCGATAGCATAAGCTCGAGCCTGGACTCTAGGAACTGGAGTCTTGCCTCTACCAGCTGGTTTAACCTGATTTTGTCCCCCTTGCCATTTAGGGCAATCCTTAACCCGGTGCTGATCGCTGCCACAACCTATACATCGTCCCAATTTCCTCCAACACTGGGCCTCAGTGTGACCCTTCCTGCTACAGTGAGAACAAGTAACAGTCTGAGAAGCAGGTGAACTACCTGTGGATCCTCGGGTGGAAGAGGCTAATGGCGCTTTAGTCGGGCCACGGTTATTCCCTGGTCTGTTCTGGCTCTGGCCCTGACTGCGACTCTGACTCTGAAACTTCCTCTGCTGACCTGGAGGCTGGTAAGGTTTCTTGCTCGGCTGACTCGAACCGGCTCCATCTAGTTTCCTCTTCTCAACTCGAGAGGCAGCAGCAAAGAGAGCAGAATAAGTATCGAAGTCGTGAGAAGCTAACTGGTCCTGAATCTCTGGCCTCAACCCAACAGTAAATTTCCACATCTTTGCCTCTGGAGTAGAAACCATATACTGAGCATAACGGGACAGTCGGTCAAAACGAGCCTCGTACTGGGCCACCGTCATATTACCCTGGGTCAAGTGCATGAACTCCTCGATCCGCCTCTGCCTAGAAACTGCAGGTACATATTTTTCCTTAAATGCCTTAACAAAATTACCCCACAAGCGAGGTGTCTGATCAGTCTCCCATAGTGCCTCTACAGTATGCCACCAATGCTCGGCATCCCCGTGCAACAGAAATACAGCAAACTCCAATTTCTCTTCATCTGTATAATCAAGTAGTCTAAAAATCTTCTCGATCTCGGACAGCCAAGCCTCTGCTTTCTCATCATCAGCTTCCCCGTAGAATTTAGACGGGCGAAAGTCAAGGAATTCCCTCATTCTGCTGTGTCTCCCATGGTTACCCTCATTCCTGTTGTTGATGTTGTTGTTGGCCTCACGAGCATCCTGACGCTCCATCACACGTGACACACGATCCATGGCAGTTGCCATCATATTAAACATAGCTATACCGGGATTAGTCTGATAAGCATCCCCGGACTCTTGAGGTTCACCGCTCCTATTAGTAGTACGGGTACTAGGGCCAGCCATCTATAGGCACAATTTATTGAAATATGATAATTAAGAATCTAATGCATAAGATATGCAACATATTATAGATACAATTCTAAAAACATTTAAGGCATATAAGTCACTTAAGCACATAGAGCATAGAAGGTACATTTAACACATAAACAAGTCATCCTAATTATCTTAGGGCTCTACCCACGGTCCGAGAGTTAAACCCGGCTTAAGCAATCTAAGCTCTGATACCATTCTTCTAAGGTGTCACGCCCCAACCCGGCCTATAAAGGTTAGACTAGGGTGTAATCTAAACATTCAAGTCCTTTCACATTCTTAATCATTTTAGGAGGTTTAACACTTAACGTTTATTCTAGACTTCAAAATTTTTTCAGAAATCCGGCAGCATAACGGCTGTAATTGGGCTATTCGTTTTGACCTAAATTTTCTAACAGCCTCAAAACTTTCAATTCAAGTTTATTCCCGACTAGAATTTACTACTTAATCATCAATTGAATTGCCTATTGGTTATTTCGACGTCCCGTTTGATTTATAATCTAGCATAATACTATGACTCGTTTGTCCATTTATTCTCATTTCAAAATATGCCTGTTTATCATAGCTTATTAGCGAGTACCTGTTGAGATTGGATAAGTTCATTTACCTATTCCTTAACCAAGCATCATAACCTGCGATAGATACTAGCGGTAGTAAAAGCAAAACGATCAAAGTAGTGTCATGACTAGTAGCGGTCTACCTAAAATAAGTACAAATCAAAATTAGACCCCAAATTACAACGGGGGTTTTATACATTAGAAACAGCAAGCAACATAAGATAAATGGTCTACAAGCAGCACAAAATACACAAGTAATCACGTTCATGCAAAACAACAATAACAGGCAATCACTCCAGGGGTTCATCATTAGGTACATTATCCTCATGTTTCTGTACCTGTTCTTCTTCACCTGAAATGATAAAAGAGGGTGAGTCCTTATGAACTCAACGAGGGGGAAACGAGAAATAAATTTTGAAACTCATTTTCCGGTTCACTTTATGAAAACGCCTTTTTTAAAACATGTCACATATTACAAATAATATGGTAAGCAGTTATAAGAAATAAATTGAGAAACGGATACAATTACCAATCATTTCAAGGATACGGTGAGCTTTTGCTCTCAATTTCAATTTCGAATCATTTGGTGCGGCCGACTTCAATAATCCACTTATCACTCCCAAATGGGTGTACTCCGGATGTACCCCGAAACCTACGACCCAACTCTCCGAGGGTGAAATGCCAAGCGAGAGAGGGAATTGGACCATGGTAGTCACGGTAACACCGGCAAGCCCGATGCCGCCCGGCGTGCGTGAAACACTACCACGCCACACGAAAGGTTGCAACCTCGTATGCAATGCACATTTATAACATTTATCATATCACATTAGGAGGACAACAAAGTAGGTTGCCTCCGAGCAGTTATAAGATCGCATGTTGACAAGTAGTCAAACGAAGCACGATAAGGCAAGTAATTTCGCATGAAGGCAAATAGAGTCATATGAACATTAATCGGGCAGCCATGTAACACATATAAAACAGGCCATATAACACATTAAGAAGCTCACGGGATCAAGTGATAAGTTTATGCAACAGGCGAGGATATCAAAGGGGTTTGGGTGCAAGAAAAGCTTATTTGTCAACATGCAATGGCCTACTCACATTTGGAACTATAAAACATTTTACGGGCAGCCCACGCAACGTACATTTTCCACACAATAACCCCCGGTTAACAGTTAACAAGAATACCTAGTCATTAGGGTTCACTTTTCATGCAAAATCGTGCGATCAAAACCCAAAATCAACTCAATCATCATTCCAAAGTCATGCATCGTCTCATTCAACATCCTCAACATTCACTACAGTCCACACAATATTCCAATACTACCATTCCAAGCAATTAGTACCACAAAAGAGGTTCAACAAGTTTTACCAAGCACATAGTCAATTGAAACCCTGACTGCAATAAGCTGTTTTCTCACAATGAACTGGGCAGGAAAATGAACTCCAAATTCAGTGAATAATATATCAAATTAAAGCTTAATAAGTTAACTAAAATCAGAAACAAACCTTGCATCAATTGGAGTTCTGTATCGTTAGTTATAGCCAAAATGGTGGAACTGCTCAAAACTGTCCAGATTTGCCTATCTTTCAATATTGCATGATTTTGAGGTCCTTAGGTTCATTTTTAGCCTAAGCCTATTTCTGGAAAAAATGTCCAAAACTCAAAAATATAGCAGCACACAAATTTTCACGCATTTTGGATGTCGGTTTCTATGTCAAAATCATCTCGTTCCACACGGGCAGTAAATCTGCCAAACTGCTTCCTTTTTCTCGAAACTTTCCAGATTTAGCTATATTACGTGATTTTGCCATTTTGAGGGCCTTAGAGCCAAAATTTGACTTTGCTTATTTGTGCGAAAAGTGTTCAAAATTGGCCAAACTAGTCACCTAGGGATTTTCACGCAATTTCGACATCATTTGCTTAACCAAAAATTGCCTCGAACAGACGGGTCAGAAGCAGTCTCAAATTTCGGCTTTGTCTAGTGTCATTTTCAAGCCAAGTTATTGCCATGCATGGTTGTTTAAACTCATGAACGACCACATAGCTCAAGCACAGAAGCAAATACACACATTCATAGTCATGCATGTGAAGTTTTAAAGAGTTTTCCAAAAATTTTGAACCCTCACCTTATCAAAACAACCAGGTAGATGCAGAATGTTCTTGAAAATGCACCAACGAAGCTTCTTTCTTGCTTTCCTTTGCTTTGGAAGATGCTTGTGTGTTATGGGGAGAAATTTTTCAGACTTGGGAGCCTATGAAAATACTAAGGTCGAGAGAGAGAGGAGATGGAAGCTTGAGAGAAGGTTTGCAAGCAAAGATAAAGTTAAAGATGCTTTGATGATGTTTTTAATTGCATGTGTCGGCCAAGAGCTCTACAATTTCTGAAAATTCCTTAGTCATTGTGCATTATTGAAATGTGAAGATGCTTGGAGTGTTTTGGCCGAGAAAGTGGAGCATGGTAGGTATGTTTTGATTCATTTTTTTTATTCATTTTGTCATAGGCTTGTGTAGGAATATTTTAAACTATGCAAGCTTGTTAATTTGCATCACATGGTCGGCAAAAGCAATGTTACAATCTGAATTTTGTTTGTTTTGAGCATTATTATATTCTATGTGCTTGGGATATACAAAGGCTGGTCGGTTATGGTGAGAAATTGAGGGGAATTGAGCAATTTTTAATGCATTTTGGTGTCATAGTTTGTCTAGCATGCAATTTAATTGTGTTGTTCAAAATTTTTTTTTTTTCTCTTTCTCAAAACATGGTATGGTTGGCTATGACATGTGCAAAATTCTGAATTCTTGTCATCTTTTGGGTGTTTAATTGATGTGTGTTCAAAATGCAAAAAGAACAAGGAATAAAGAATGTTTTGTTTTTTATGCATTTTTGTCTTCTAGTGAAAGAAATTTGGATTATTATATTGTTAGTGGATTTTGTAGGATTGTTTAATGGCCTAGTGCTTCGTGTAAGATGCTTTCTTGATTAGCGTGAAGACACGCTTTCCTAGGTTTAGGGCACGCACTTCGAGGTAGGACACGAACTACGAGACGAACGCACGTTTTTCAAGTAAACGCACGTAACCCTATATGAATGCACGAAATTCAATGCAAGGCACACAAACTAAATACAATTCTCAAACCTAGGTCATGGCACGCAAATCTAGTTTAGGGCACGCAAAACGAGGTATCGCACGCAATTCGGGGTTGGGCCTCACATCCTCCCCTCCTTAAAAGAATTTCGTCCCGAAATTCAATATTACCTAGAAATAATGCTGGATATTGCTGTTCCATCTGGTCTCGCATTTCCCACGTTGCGTCTTCAACTCCGTGATGATCCCCCAGCACTTTCACCATCGGTATAGTTCTGTTGCGCAACTCCCGATCCTGCTGGTCTAGGATCCGAATGGGCTTCTCCTCGTAAGACAAGTTTTCCCGAAGCTGCAACGGCTCTGGCTCCAAGATATGCGACGGGTCAGGATGATACTTCCGTAGCATTGACACATGAAAGACGTCATGAATATTGGAGAGGTTCTGGGGTAGTGCTAGGCGATACGCCAACTTGCCAACCTTCTCAACTATCTCAAACGGTCCTACAAATCTCGGGCTCAACTTTCCACCCTTGCCATGTTTAATCAGTCCCCTCCGGGGTGATATCTTCAAGAACACCCTGTCGCCAACCTCAAACTCGAGACTCCGTCTCCGTCGGTCTGCATAACTCTTCTGCCTGCTCTGGGCGGTAAGCATCCGTTTCTGGATGAGGTGGATGTTATCAACAGTTTTCATCAGTTCAGGTAAAAGGGTCGGGTCAAAAGTCCTCGCCTCACCTACTTCATCCCAGTAAATTGGTGATCGACATTTCCGTCCATACAGCGCCTCAAATGGGGCCATCCCGATCGTGGCCTGATAACTATTGTTGTAGGCGAACTCTGCTAGAGATAGATATTTCTCCCAACCTTTTCCGAAGTCTAGCACACATGCCCTCAGCATATCCTCCAAAATCTGAATAGTTCTCTCCGATTGACAGTCCGGCTGAGGGTGATAACTCGTGCTAAAACTCAATTTCGTCCCCAAAGCTTCCTGCAATCTCTTCCAAAATCGAGAAGTAAAACGAGGATCCCTATCTGATACAATACTCACAGGTATCCCGTGCAGTCTTACAACCTCCGCCACATACATATCTCCCAATTCCTCGGGACTATCCTCCTTATTCATCGGTAAAAAGTGTGCCGACTTAGTCAATCTATCCACTATAACCCAAACGGCGTTATGACCCTTTCGTGATCTAGGCAGGTCCATAACAAAATCCATAGTGATATGTTCCCATTTCCATTGGGGAATCTCCAACGGTTGAAGTAAACCTGCGGGTCGTTGATGTTCTGCTTTAATTCTCTGGCAAGTCAAACACCGTGCTACAAATTCCGCAATTTCTCTTTTCATGTTATTCCACCAATAGTGTTGCTTCAAATCCCGATACATCTTTGTTCCGCCAGGGTGAATAGTATATCTAGAATTATGCGCTTCCTCAAGAATCTTCTTTTTCAGCTCTGGCTCATTAGGAACACAAATCCGATTCCTAAACCTCCAAACACCATCATCATGAGACTTGAAATCTGCATTGCTTTCCTTAATCTTTTGAAATTGCTGGTCCTTCTGTTGAGCCTCTCGCAACTCAGATAACAAAGTCGATTGAACTTGAGTAGTGGCAAAAAGTAACCCCTTCTGAGTCAATTGTGGTTTCCACAGAAATGCTTCCTCCAACAATTCCTGCACCTTGACTTCCAGTTTTGCCATGCTTGCTTTTCTGCTTAAGGCATCTGCAACTACGTTCGCCTTACCGGGCACATAATTAATTGAGCAGTTGTAATCGTCCAAAAGCTCCATCCACCGCCTTTGCCTCATATTCAACTCCTTTTGAGAGAACAAGTATTTCAAGCTCTTATGATCGGTAAATACCTCAAACTTGTTACCCCACAGATAATGCCTCCATTTCTTGAGTGCAAACACAATAGCTGCTAACTCCAAATCATGCGTCGGGTAATTCATCTCATACGATTTTGGTTTCCTAGAGGCATAAGCAATCACTCTTCCATTTTGCATCAACACACATCCCAATCAATCTTTCGAAGCATCGCTATAGATTACAAAACCTTGACTCCCTTCAGGCAATGCAAGAACTGGTGCGGTGGTCAATCTTTTCTTCAACTCTTGGAAGCTGTTCTCACACTTATCATCCCACACGAACTTTGTTTTCTTTTGAGTGAGCTTTGTAAGCGGTCCTACAATCTTAGAGAAATCCTTCACGAACCTCTGATAATAGCCGGCTAGACCAAGAAAACTACGAACTTCCGTGACATTTTCCGGCTTCTTCCAAGACATCACTGCATCGATCTTTGCTGGATCTACCGCTATTCCCTCTTGGGATATGATATGCCCCAAAAATGCAATCTGCTGCAACCAAAATTCACATTTGCTAAACTTTGCATACAATTGATGCTCTCGAAGTTTCTGCAGTACCAACCGCAGATGTTGCTCATGCTCCGCCTCCGATTTCGAGTATACCAAAATATCATCAATGAAGATCACTACAAATTGGTCCAAGTAGGGTTGAAACACCCTATGCATCAAATCCATAAAGGCTGCAGGGGCATTAGTTAGTCCAAAAGGCATCACCACATATTCATAGTGCCCATATCTCGTCCTGAAAGCTGTTTTAGGCACATCTTCCTTCTTGATCCGCAACTGATAATATCCTTGCCTCAAGTCGAGTTTCGAATACACTTTGGCTCCTTGCAGTTGATCAAATAACTCGTCAATCAGGGGAAGTGGGTATTTATTCTTGACAGTCACTTGGTTCAATCCTCGGTAGTCAATGCATAGCCTCAACGTTCCATCTTTCTTCTTAACAAATAGAACTGGCGCACCCCACGGTGAAGAACTCGGTTGCACAAACCCCTTCTTCAACAATCCTTGCAATTGGTCCTTTAATTCTTGTAACTCGGCCGGTGCCATACGATAGGGAGCTTTTGATAACGGCTGGGCACCAGGTAGCAACTCTATAACAAACTCGATCTCCCGATTTGGGGGTAAACCGGGTAATTCTTCAGGGAATACATCTGCATAGTCTTTGATCACAGGCATCTCCTCCAACTTAGCTTTATCCGACGGCTTGTTGATAAGGTAAGCCAAGTATCCGCTGCATCCTTTCTTCAAGGACTTCACTACCTTTGTAGATGAAATGATGGAACTCCCGGTGAAATCTCTTCGGCCCAAAACCTCTAGTATCGGTTGATCAGGTACCCGGAACGTTATAATCTTCGCCCGGCAATCCAATTGAACATGATGTTTTGTCAGCCAGTCCATCCCTAAAATGACCTCGTAATCTCGAAAAGGTAATACAATAAGATTGGCCGAGAATTCCCTATCCTTAATTTGGATTTTACATGCTTTACAAGCTGAACTAGTTACAAGCTTAGAACCCATTGGAGTACCAACTTCTACTTCAAATGGCAAACATACGACTTTCAATTTCACACGTTCCACACATAATGGAGTAATAAATGAATGAGTAGCACCCGGATCAATTAACACCTTAATAGGTTGATTCAGTATGAAGAATGTCCCTTCAACACCAGCGGTCTCATCTGGAATTTCCTCGCACTCGATAGCATAAGCTCGAGCCTGGACTCTAGGAACTGAAGTCTTGCCTCTACCAGCTGGTTTAACCTGATTTTGTCCCCCTTGCCATTTAGGGCAATCCTTAACCCGGTGCTGATCACTGCCACAACCTATACATCGTCCCAATTTCTTCCAACACTGGGCCTCAGTGTGACCCTTCCTGCTACAGTGAGAACAAGTAACAGTCTGAGAAGCAGGTGAACTACCTGTGGATCCTCGGGTGGAAGAGGCTAATGGCGCTTTAGTCGGGCCACGGTTATTCCCTGGTCTGTTCTGGCTCTGGCCCTGACTGCGACTGTGACTCTGAAACTTCGTCTGCTGACCTGGAGGCTGGTAAGGTTTCTTGCTCGGCTGACTCGAATCGACTCCATCTAGTTTCCTCTTCTCAACTCGAGAGGCAGCAGCAAAGAGAGCAGAATAAGTATCGAAGTCGTGAGAAGCTCACTGGTCCTGAATCTCTGGCCTCAAACCAACAGTAAATTTCCACATCTTTGCCTCTGGAGTAGAAACCATATACTGAGCATAACGGGACAGTCGTTCAAAACGAGCCTCGTACTGGGCCACCGTCATATTACCCTGGGTCAAGTGCATGAACTCCTCGATCCGCCTCTGCCTAGAAACTGCAGGTACATATTTTTCCTTAAATGCCTTAACAAAATTACCCCACAAGCGAGGTGTCTGATCAGTCTCCCATAGTGCCTCTACAGTATGCCACCAATGCTCGGCATCCCCGTGCAACCGAAATACAGCAAACTCCAATTTCTCTTCATCTGTATAATCAAGTAGTCTAAAAATCTTCTAGATATCGCACATCAAAGCCTCTCCTTTATCATCATCAGCTTCCCCGTAGAATTTAGACGGGCGAAAGTCAAGGAATTCCCTCATTTTGCTGTGTCTCCCATGGTTACTCTCATTCCTGTTGTTGATGTTGTTGTTGGCCTCACGAGCATCCTGACGCTCCATCACACGTGACACACGATCCATGGCAGTCGCCATCATATTAAACATAGCTATACCGGGATTAGTCTGATAAGCATCCCCGGTCTCTTGAGGTTCACCGCTCCTATTAGTAATACGGGTACTAGGGCCAGCCATCTATAGGCACAATTTATTGAAATATGATAACTAAGAATCTAATGCATAAGATATGCAACATATTATAGATACAATTCTAAAAACATTTAAGGCATATAAGTCACTTAAGCACATAGAGCATAGAAGGCACATTTAACACATAAACAAGTCATCCTAATTATCTTAGGGCTCAACCCATGGTCCGAGAGTTAAACCCGGCTTAAGCAATCTAAGCTCTGATACCATTCTTCTAAGGTGTCACGCCCCAACCCGGCCTATAAAGGTTAGACTAGGGTGTGATCTAAACATTCAAGTCCTTTCACATTCTTAATCATTTTAGGAGGTTTAACACTTAACGTTTATTCTAGACTTCAAAATTTTTTCAGAAATCCGGCAGCATAACGGCTGTAATTGGGCTATTCGTTTTGACCAAAATTTTCTAACAGCCTCAAAACTTTCAATTCAAGTTTATTCCCGACTAGAATTTACTACTTAATCATCAATTGAATTGCCTATTGGTTATTTCGACGTCCCGTTTGATTTATAACATAGCATAATACTATGACTCGTTTGTCCATTTATTCTCATTTCAAAATATGCCTGTTTATCATAGCTTATTAGCAAGTACCTGTTGAGATTGGATAAGTTCATTTACCTATTCCTTAACCAAGCATCATAACCTGCGATAGATACTAGTGGTAGTAAAAGCAAAACGATCAAAGTAGTGTCATGACTAGTAGCGGTCTACCTAAAATAAGTACAAATCAAAATTAGACCCCAAATTACAACGGGGGTCTTATACATTAGCAACAGCAAGCAACATAAGATAAATGGTCTTCAAGCAGCACAAAATACACAAGTAATCACGTTCATGCAAAACAACAATAACAGGCAATCACTCCAGGGGTTCATCATTAGGTACATTATCCTCATGTTCCTGTACCTGTTCTTCTTCACCTGAAATGATAAAAGAGGGTGAGTCCTTATGAACTCAGCGAGGGGGAAACGAGAAATAAATTTTGAAACTCATTTTCCGGTTCACTTTATGAAAACCCCTTTTTTAAAACATGTCACATATTACAAATAATATGGTAAGCAGTTATAAGAAATAAATTGAGAAACGGATACAATTACAAATCATTTCAATGATACGGTGAGCTTTTGCTCTCAATTTCAATTTCGAATCATTTGGTGCGGCCGACTTCAATAATCCACTTATCACTCCCAAATGGGTGTACTCCGGATGTACCCCGAAACCTACGACCCAACTCTCCGAGGGTGAAATGCCAAGCGAGAGAGGGAATTGGACCATGGTAGTCACGGTAACACCGGCAAGCCCGATGCCGCCCGGCGTGCGTGAAACACTACCACGCCACACGAAAGGTTGCAACCTCGTATGCAATGCACATTTATAACATTTATCATATCACATTAGGAGGACAACAAAGTAGGTTGCCTCCGAGCAGTTATAAGATCGCATGTTGACAAGTAGTCAAACGAAGCACGATAAGGCAAGTAATTTCACATGAAGGCAACTAGAGCGATATGAACATAAACAGGGCAGCCATGTAACACATATAAAACAGGCCATATAACACATTAAGAAGCTCACGGGATCAAGTGATAAGTTTATGCAACAGGCGAGGATATCAAAGGGGTTTGGGTGCAAGAAAAGCTTATTTGTCAACATGCAATGGCCTACTCACATTTGGAACTATAAAACATTTTACGGGCAGCCCACGCAACGTACATTTTCCACACAATAACCCCCGGTTAACAGTTAACAAGAATACCTAGTCATTAGGGTTCGCTTTTCATGCAAAATCGTGCGATCAAAACCCAAAATCAACTCAATCATCATTCCAAAGTCATGCATCGTCTCATTCAACATCCTCAACATTCAATACAGTCCACACAATATTCCAATACTACCATTCCAAGCAATTAGTACCACAAAAGAGGTTCAACAAGTTTTCCCAAGCACATAGTCAATTGAAACCCTAACTGCAATAAGCTGTTTTCTCACAATCAACTGGGCAGGCAAATGAACTCCAAATTCAGTGAATAATATATCAAATTAAAGCTTAAGAAGTTAACTAAAATCAGAAACAAACCTTGCATCAATTGGAGTTATGTATCGTTAGTTATAGCCAAAATGGTGGAACTGCTCAAAACTGTCCAGATTTGCCTATCTTTCAATATTGCATGATTTTGAGGTCCTTAGGTTCATTTTTAGCCTAAGCCTATTTCTGGCAAAAATGTCCACAACTCAAAAATCTAGCAGCACACAAATTTTCACGCATTTTTTATGTCAGTTTCTATGTCAAAATCATCTCGTTCCACACGGGCAGTAAATCTGCCAAACTGCTTCCTTTTTCTCAAAACTTTCCAGATTTAGCTATATTACGTGATTTTGCCATTTTGAGGGCCTTAGAGCCAAAATTTGACTTTGCTTATTTGTGCGAAAAGTGTTCAAAATTGGCCAAACTAGTCACCTAGGGATTTTCACGCAATTTCGACATCATTTGCTTAACCAAAAATTGCCTCGAACAGACGGGTCAGAAGCAGTCTCAAATTTCGGCTTTGTCTAGTGTCATTTTCAAGCCAAGTTATTGCCATGCATGGTTGTTTAAACTCATGAACGACCACATAGCTCAAGCACAGAAGCAAATACACACATTCATAGTCATGCATGTGAAGTTTTAAAGAGTTTTCCAAAAGTTTTGAACCCTCACCTTATCAAAACAACCAGGTAGATGCAGAATGTTCTTGAAAATGCACCAACGAAGCTTCTTTCTTGCTTTCCTTTGCTTTGGAAGATGCTTGTGTGTTATGGGGAGAAATTTTTCAGACTTGGGAGCCTATGAAAATACTAAGGTCGAGAGAGAGAGGAGATGGAAGCTTGAGAGAAGGTTTGCAAGCAAAGATAAAGTTAAAGATGCTTTGATGATGTTTTTAATTGCATGTGTCGGCCAAGAGCTCTACAATTTCTGAAAATTCCTTAGTCATTGTGCATTATTGAAATGTGAAGATGCTTGGAGTGTTTTGGCCGAGAAAGTGGAGCATGGTAGGTATGTTTTGATTCATTTTTTTTATTCATTTTGTCATAGGCTTTTTTAGGAATATTTTAAACTATGCAAGCTTGTTAATTTGCATCACATGGTCGGCCAAAGCAATGTTACAATCTGAATTTTGTTTGTTTTGAGCATTATTATATTCTATGTGCTTGGGATATACAAAGGCTGGTCGGTTATGGTGAGAAATTGAGGGGAATTGAGCAATTTTTAATGCATTTTGGTGTCATAGTTTGTCTAGCATGCAATTTAATTGTGTTGTTCAAAATTTTTTTTTTTTTCTCTTTCTCAAAACATGGTATGGTTGGCTATGACATGTGCAAAATTCTGAATTCTTGTCATCTTTTGGGTGTTTAATTGATGTGTGTTCAAAATGCAAAAAGAACAAGGAATAAAGAATGTTTTGTTTTTTATGCATTTTTGTCTTCTAGTGAAAGAAATTTGGTTTATTATATTGTTAGTGGATTTTGTAGGATTGTTTAATGCCCTAGTGCTTCGTGTAAGATGCTTTCTTGATTAGCGTGAAGACACGCTTTCCTAGGTTTATGGCACGCACTTCGAGGTAGGACACGAACTACGAGACGAACGCACGTTTTTCAAGTAACGCACGTAACCCTATATGAATGCACGAAATTCAATGCAAGGCACACAAACTAAATACAATTCTCAAACCTAGGTCATGGCACGCAAATCTAGTTTAGGGAACGCAAAACGAGGTATCGCACGCAATTCGGGGTCGGGCCTCACATTGGGCAAGACAACTTCACTTCCCGTACAGGCTGGGCCTACAAATCGAGGGTGTGGGGCTTGTGCCCAGGTCTCCGTCGCTCCGATGCCCATAACTTTTGATCCGTAAGGAGTTACGCGGCGCACAGCATACCGTTGGAAAGCTCTCCAAGAGCTCTACGACGGGGGAAGCTAGCTAGCTCGCCGTGCCCTTTTCGGAGCTCAAAATCGAATGTTTTCATCAGTTTCGGGCCACTTTTCTTCATCTGCTCTGTTTTTCCGTCCCGGATCGTACGTTGTGAGCTGTTAAAAGGACGACAACCTTACTTGCGGCACATTAGAGGACCCTACAATGCATCGATATCACGTCATGCGAGGATGCTGTGTTGTTGAAGCAGATGGGTTGTCGTTAAGCCCATTGAGCCTTTTGAATGGGCCATCTCTCTGGGCTGGGGCTGTGAACCGTCAACACATAAAGGATTTGTGCCCTCAACATGACGGGTGCGATCATACCAGCACTAATGCACTGGATCCCATCAGAACTCTGTAGTTAAGCGTGCTTGGGCGAGAGTAGTACTGGGATGGGTGACCCCCTGGGAAGTCCTCATGTTGCACCCCCTCTTTACAATTTTTTTTTGCCCCGGTTAGGGTTGCCAAGAAACTTTATCCACCATATTTCTATTACCGAATCTGACGGCTCCTTGGGTAAGACAACTTCACTTCACGTAGAGGCTGGGCCCACAAACCGAGGGCGTAGGGCTTGTGACCAAGTCTCCGTCGCTCCGGTGCCCATAACTTTTGATCCGTAAGGAGTTACGAGGCGCACAGCATACCGTTGGAAAGCTCTCTGAGAGCTCTACAACGAGGGCAGCTGGCCAGCTGGCTGTGCCCTTTTCGGAGCTCAAAATCGAACGTTTTCATCAGTTTCGGGCCACTTTTCTTCTTTTGCTCTGTTTTTCCGTCCCGGATCGTACGTCGTGAGCTGTTAAAAGCACGACCACCTTACTCACGCCACATTAGAGGACCCTACAATGCGTCGATATCACGTCTTGCGAGGATGCTGCGTTGTTGAAGCGGATGGGTTGTCGTTAAGCCCATTGGGCCTTTTGAATGGGCCATATCTCTAGGCTGGGACTGTGAACCGTTAACACATAAAGGAATTGTGCCCTCAACATGACGGGTGCGATCATACCACCACTAATGCACCGGATCCCATCAGAACTCCGAAGTTAAGCGTGCTTGGGCGAGAGTAGTACTAGGATGGGTGACCCCCTGGGAAGTCCTCGTGTTGCACCCCCTTTTGAACCCCCTTTTTCAATTTTTTTTGCTCCGGTTAGGGTTGCCAAGATACTTTACCCACCACATTTCTATTATCGAATCCCACGGCACCTTGGGCAAGACAACTTCTCTTCACGTGGAGGCTGGGCCCGCAAACCGAGGGCGTAGGGCTTGTGACCAGGTCTCCGTCGCTCCGGTGCCCATAACTTTTGATCCGTAAGGAGTTACGCGGTGCACAGCATACCGTTGGAAAGCTCTCCGAGAGCTCTACGACGGGGGCAGCTAGCTTGCTTGCTATGCCCGTTTTGGAGCCCAAAATCCAACGTTTTCATCAGTTTCGGGCCACTTTTCTTCTTCTGCTCTGTTTTTCCGTCCCGGATCGTACGTCGTGAGCTGTTAAAAGGACGACAACCTTACTCGCGGCACATTAGAGGGCCCTACAACGTGTCGATATCACGTCTTGCGAGGATGCTGCGTTGTTGAAGTAGATGGGTTGTCGTTAAGCCCATTGGGCCTTTTGAATGGACCATATCTCTAGGCTGGGACTGTGAACCGTTAACAAATAAAGGAATTGTGCCCTCAACATGACGGGTGCGATCATACCAGCAGTAATGCACCGGATCCTATCAGAACTCCGAAGTTAAGCGTGCTTGGGCAAGAGTAGTACTTGGATGGGTGACCCCCTGGGAAGTCCTCGTGTTGCACCCCCCCTTTTCAATTTTTTTTGCTCCGGTTAGGGTTGCCAAGATACTTTACCCACCACATTTCTATTATCGAATCCCATGGCACCTTGGGCAAGACAACTTCTCTTCACGTGGAGGCTGGGCCCGCAAACCGAGGGCGTAGGGCTTGTGACCAACTCTCCGTCGCTCCGGTGACCATAACTTTTGATCCGTAAGCAGTTACGTGGCGCACAGCATACCGTTGCAAAGCTCTCTGAGAGCTCTACGACGGGGGCAGCTAGCTAGCTTGCTTTGCCCTTTTCGGAGCTCAAAATCGAACGTTTTCATCAGTTTCGGGCCACTTTTCTTCTTTTGCTCTGTTTTTCCGTCCCGGATCGTACGTCGTGAGCTGTTAAAAGGACGACAACCTTACTCGCGGCACATTAGAGGACCCTACAATGCGTCGATATCACGTCTTGCGAGGATGTTGCGTTGTATAAGCGGATGGGTTGTTGTTAAGCCCATTGGGCCTTTTGAATGGGCCATATCTCTAGGCTGGGACTGTGAACCGTTAACACATAAAGGAATTGTGCCCTCAACATGACGGGTGCGATCATACCAGCACTAATGCACCAGATCCCATCAGAACTCCGAAGTCAAGCGTGCTTGGGTGAGAGTAGTACTAGGATGGGTGACCCCTTGGGAAGTCCTCATGTTGCACCCCCTTTTGTACCCCCTTTTTCAATTTTTTTTGCTCTGGTTAGGGTTGCCAAGATACTTTACCCACCACATTTCTATTATCGAATCCCACGGCACCTTGGGCAAGACAACTTCTCTTCACGTGGAGGCTGGGCCCGCAAACCGAGGGCGTAGGGCTTGTGACCAGGTCTCCGTCGCTCCGGTGCCCATTACTTTTGATCCGTAAGGAGTTACGCGGCGCACAGCATACCGTTGGAAAGCTCTCCGAGAGCTCTACGACGGGGGCAGCTAGCTAGCTCGCCGTACCCTTTTCGGAGCTCAAAATCGAACGTTTTCATCAGTTTCGGGCCACTTTTCTTCTTCTGCTCTGTTTTTCAATCCCGGATCGTACGTCGTGAGCTGTTAAAAGGACGACAACCTTACTCGCGGCACATTAGAGGACCCTACAATGCGTCGATATCACGTCTTGCGAGGATGCTGCGTTGTTGAAGCGGAGGGGTTGGCGTTAAGCCCATTGGGCCTGTTGAATGGGCCATATCTCGAGGCTGGGACTGTGAACAGTTAACACATAAAGAAATTGTGCCCTCAACATGACGGGTGCGATCATATCAGGACTAATGCACCGGGTCCCATCATAACTCCGAAGTTAAGCGTGCTTGGGCTAGAGTAGTACTAGGATGGGTGACCCCCTGCGAAGTCCTCGTGTTGCACCCCCTCTTTTCAATTTTTTTTGCTCCGGTTAGGCTTGCCAAGATGCTTTATCCACCACATTTCTATTACCGAATCCCACGGCACCTTGGGCAAGACAACATCGCTTCACGTAGAGGCTGGAACCGCAAACCGAGGGCGTGGGGCTTGTGACCAGGTCTTCGTCGCTCCGGTGCCCATAACTTTTGATCCGTAAGGAGTTACGCGGTGCACAGTATACAGTTGGAAAGCACTCTGAGAACTCTACGACGAAAACGGCTAGCTAGCTTGCCGTGCCCTTTTCGGAGCTCAAAATCGAACGTTTTCATTAGTTTCGGGCTACTTTTCTTCTTTTGCTCTATTTTTTGGTCACGGATCGTACGTCGTGAGCTGTTAAAAGGACGACAACCTTACGCGCGGCACATTAGAGGACCTTACAATGCGTCGATATCACGTCTTGCGAGGATGCTGCGTTGTTGAAGCGAATGGGTTGTCGTTAAGCCCATTGGGCCTTTTGAATGGGCCATATCTCTAGGCTGGGACTGTGAACCGTTAACACATAAAGGAATTGTGCGCTCAACATGACGGTTGCGATCATACCAGCACTAAGGCACCGGATCCCCTCAGAACTCCGAAGTTAAGCGTGCTTGTGCGACAGTAGTACTAGCATGGGTGACCCCCTAGCAAGGCCTCTTGTTGCACCCCTCTTTTCAAATTTTTTTGCTCCGGTTAGGGTTGCCAAGATACTTTACACACCACATTTCTATTATCGAATCCCACGGCACCTTGGGCAACACAACTTCTCTTCACGTGGAGGCTGGGCTCGCAAACCGAGGGCGTAGGGCTTGTGACCAGGTCTCCGTCGCTCCGGTGATCATAACTTTTGATCCGTAAGGAGTTACGCAGTGCACAGCATACCGTTGGAAAGCTCTCTGAGAGCTCTACGACAGGGGCAGCTAGCTAGCTTGCCATGCCCATTTCGGAGCTCAAAATCGAACGTTTTCATCAGTTTCGGGTCACTTTTCTTCTTTTGCTCTGTTTTTCCGTCCCGGATCGTACGTCGTGAGCTGTTAAAAGGACGACAACCTTACTCGCGGCACATTAGAGGACCCTACAATGCGTCGATATCACGTCTTGCGAGGATGCTGCGTTGTTGAAGCGGATGGGTTGTCGTTAAGCCCATTGGGCCTTTTGAATGGGCCATATCTCTAGGCTGGGACTGTGAACCGTTAACACATAAAGGAATTGTGCCCTCTACATGACGGGTGCGATCATACCAGCACTATTGTACTGGATCCCATCAGAACTCCGAAGTTAAGCGTGCTTGGGCGAGAGTAGTACTAGGATGGGTGACCCCCTGGGAAGTCCTCGTGTTGCACCCCCCCTTTTCAATTTTTTTTGCTCCGGTTAGGGTTGCCAAGATACTTTACCCACCACATTTCTATTATCGAATCCCACGGCACCTTGGGCAAGACAACTTCTCTTCACGTGGAGGCTGGGCCCGCAAACCGAGCGCGTAGGGCTTGTGACCAGGTCTCCGTCGCTCCGGTGCCCATAAGTTTTGATCCGTAAGGAGTTACGAGGCGCACAGCATACCGTTGGAAAGCTCTCTGAGAGCTCTATGACGAGGGTAGCTAGCTAGCTAGTTTTGCCCTTTTCGGAGCTCAAAATCGAACGTTTTCATCAGTTTCGGGCCACTTTTCTTTTTTTGCTTTGTTTTTCCGTCCCGGATCGTGCGTCGTGAGCTGTTAAAAGGACGACAACCTTACTCGCGACACATTAGAGGACCCTACAATGCGTCGATATCACGTCTTGCGAGGATGCTGCGTTGTTGAAGCGGATGGGTTGTCGTTAAGCCCATTGGGCCTTTTGAATGGGTCATATCTCTAGGCTGGGACTGTGAACCGTTAACACATAAAGGAATTGTGCCCTCAACATGACGGGTGCGATCATACCAGCACTAATGCACCGGATCCCATCAGAACTCTGAAGTTAAGCATGCTTGGGCGAGATTAGTACTAGGATGGGTAACCCCCTGCGAAGTCCTCGTGTTGCACCCCCCTTTTCAAATTTTTTTGCTCCGGTTAGGGTTGGCAAGATACTTTTCCCACCACATTTCTATTATCGAATCCCACGGCACCTTGGGCAAGACAACTTATCTTCACGTGGAGGCTGGGCCCGCAAACCGAGGTCGTAGGGCTTGTGACCATGTCTTTGTCGCTCCGGTACCCATAACTTTTGATCCGTAAGGAGTTACGCGGCGCACAGCATACCGTTGGAAAGCTCTCCGAGAGCTCTACGACAAAAACGGCTAGCTAGCTTGCCTTGCCCTTTTCGGAGCTCAAAATCGAACGTTTTCATCAGTTTCGGGCTACTTTTCTTCTTTTGCTCAATTTTTGTGTCACGTATCGTACGTCGTGAGCTGTTAAAAGGACGACACCCTTACGCGCGGCACATTAGAGGTCCTTACAATGCGTCGATATCACGCCTTGCGAGGATGCTGCGTTGTTGAAGCGGATGGGTTGTCGTTAAGCCCATTGGGCCTTTTGCATGGGCCATATCTCTAGGCTGGGACTGTGAACCGTTAACACATAAAGGAATTGTTCCCTCAGCATGACGGATCCGATCATACCAGCACTAATGCACCGGATCCCACCAGAACTCCGAAGTTAAGCGTGCTTGGGCGAGAGTAGTACTAGGATGGGTGACCCCCTGCGAAGTCCTAGTGTTGCACCCCCCTTTTCAATTTTTTTTGCTCCGGTTAGGGTTGCCAAGTTACTTTACCCACCACATTTCTATTATCGAATCCCACGGCACCTTGGGCAACACAACTTCTCTTCACATGGAGGCTGGGCCCGCAAACCGAGGGCGTAGGGCTTGTGACCAGGTCTCCGTCGCTCCGGTGCCCATAACTTTCAATCCGTAAGGAGTTACGCGGCGTACAGCATACCGTTGGAAAGCTCTCTGAGAACTCTACGACCGAGACAGCTAGCTAGCTTGCCGTTCCCTTTTCGGAGCTCAAAATCGAACGTTTTCATCAGAGTCAGGCCACTTTTCTTCTTTTGCTCGATTTTTCAATCCCGGATCGTACGTCGTGAGCTGTTAAAAGATCGACAACCTTACTCGCTGCACATTAGAGGACCCTACAAAGCGTCGATATCACGTCTTGCGAGGATGCTGCGTTGTTGAAGCGGATGGGTTGTCGTTAAGCCCATTGGGCCTTTTGAATGGGCCATATCTCTAGGCTGGGACTGTGAACCGTTAACACATAAAGGAATTGTGCCCTCAAGATGACGGGCGCGGTCATACCAGCACTAATGCACCGGATACCATCAGAACTCGAAAGTTAAGCGTGCTTGGGCGAGAGTAGTACTAGGATGGGTGACCCCCTGCGAAGTCCTCGTGTTGCACCCCCCTTTTCAATTTTTTTTGCTCCGGTTTGGGTTGCCAAGATACTTTATCCACTACTTTTCTATTATCGAATCCCACGGCACCTTGGGCAAGGTAACTTCACTTCACATGGAGGCTGGGCCCGCAAACCGAGGGCGTAGGGCTTGTGACCAGGTCTTCGTCGCTCCGGTGCCCATAACTTTTGATCCGTAAGGAGTTACGCGCTGCACAGCATACTGTTGGAAAGCACTCTGAGAACTCTACGACAAAAACGGCTAGCTAGCTTGCCTTGCCCTTTTCGGAGCTCAAAATTGAACGTTTTCATCAGTTTCGGGATACTTCTTTTGCTCAATTTTTGGGTCCCGCATCGTACGTCATGAGCTGTAAAAAGGACGACAACCTTACTCGCGGGACATTAGGGGGCCCTACAACACGTCGATATCACGTCTTGCGAGGATGCTATGTTGTTGAAACGAATGGGTTGTCGTTAAGCCCATTGGGCCTTTTGAATGGGCCATATCTCTAGGCTGGGACTGTGAACCCTTAACACATAAAGGAATTGTTCCCTCAGCATGACGGATCCGATCATACCAGCACTAATGCACCGGATCCCACCAGAACTCCGAAGTTAAGCGTGATTGGGCGAGAGTAGTACTAGGATGGGTGACCCCCTGCGAAGTCCTAGTGTTGCACCCCCCTTTTCAATTTTTTTTGCTCCGGTTAGGGTTGCCAAGTTACTTTACCCACCACATTTCTATTATCGAATCCCACGGCACCTTGGGCAACACAACTTCTCTTCACATGGAGGCTGGGCCCGCAAACCGAGGGCGTAGGGCTTGTGACCAGGTCTCCGTCGCTCCGGTGCCCATAACTTTCAATCCGTAAGGAGTTACGCGGCGTACAGCATACCGTTGGAAAGCTCTCTGAGAACTCTACGACCGAGACAGCTAGCTAGCTTGCCGTTCCCTTTTCGGAGCTCAAAATCGAACGTTTTCATCAGAGTCAGGCCACTTTTCTTCTTTTGCTCGATTTTTCAATCCCGGATCGTACGTCGTGAGCTGTTAAAAGATCGACAACCTTACTCGCTGCACATTAGAGGACCCTCCAATGCGTCGATATCACTTCTTGCGAGGATGCTGCGTTGTTGAAGCGGATGGGTTGTCGTTAAGCGCATTGGGCCTTTTGAATGGGCCATATCTCTAGGCTGGGACTGTGAACCGTTAACACATAAAGGAATTGTGCCCTCAAGATGACGGGTGCGTTCATACCAGCACTAATGCACCGGATCCCATCAGAACTCCGAAGTTAAGCGTGCTTGGACAAGAGTAGTACTAGGATGGGTGACCCCCTGGGAAGTCCTCGTGTTGCACCCCCTTTTGCACCCCCTTTTTCATTTTTTTTTGCTCTGGTTAGGGTTGCCAAGGTTCTTTACCCCCCACATTTCTATTTTCGTATCCCACGGCACCTTGGGCAAGACAACTTCTCTTCACGTGGAGGCTGGGCCCGCAAACCGAGGGCGTAGGGCTTGTGACCATGTCTCCGTCGCTCCGGTGCCCATAACTTTTGATACGTAAGGAGTTACGCGGCGCACAGCATACCGTTGGAAAGCTCTCCGAGAGCTCTACGACGGGGGAAGCTAGCTAGCTCGCCGTTCCCTTTTCGGAGCTCAAAATCGAACGTTTTCATCAGTTTCGGGCCACTTTTCTTCTTTTACCCTGTTTTTCCGTCCCGGATCATACGTCGTGAGCTGTTAAAAGGACGAAAACCTTACTCGCGGCACATTAGAGGACCCTACAATGCATCGATATCACGTCTTGCGAGGATGCTGCATTGTTGAAGCGGATGGGTTGTCGTTAAGCCCATTGGGCCTTTTGAATGGGCCATATCTCTAGGCTGGGACTGTGAACCGTTAACACATAAAGGAATTGTGCCCTCAACATGACGGGTGCGATCATACCAGCACTAATGCATCGGATCCCATCAGAACACCGAAGTTAAGCGTGCTTGGGCGAGAGTAGTACTATGATGGGTGACCCCATAGGAAGTCCTCGTGTAGCACCCCCCTTTTCAATTTTTTTTGCACCGGTTAGGGTTGCCAAGATACTTTACCCACCAAATTTCTATTATCGAATCCCACGGCACCTTGGGCAAGACAACTTCTCTTCACGTGGAGGCTGGAGCCGCAAACCGAGGGCGTAGGGCTTGTGACCAGGTCTCCGTCGCTCCGGTGCCCATAACTTTTGATCCGTAAGGAGTTACGCGGCGCACAGCATACCGTTGGAAAGCCCTCTGAGAGCTCTACGACGGGGGCAGTTAGCTAGCTCGCCGTGCCCTTTTCGGAGCTCAAAACCAAACGTTTTCATCAGTTTCGGGCCACTTTTCTTATTTTGCTCTGTTTTTCTGTACCGGATCGTACGTCGTGAGCTGTTAAAAGGACGACAACCTTACTCGCGGCACATTAGAGAACCCTACAATGCGTCGATATCACGTCTTGCGAGGATGCAGCGTTGTTGAAGCGGATGGGTTGTCGTTAAGCCCATTGGGCCTTTTGAATGTGCCATATCTCTAGGCTGGGACTGTGAACCATAAACACATAAACGAATTGTGTCGTCAACATGAGGGGTGCGATCATACCAGCAGTAATGCACCGGATCCCATCAGAACTCCGAAGTTAAGCGTGCTTGGGCGAGAGTAGTACTAGGATGGGTGACCCCTTGGGAAGTCCTCGTGTTGCACTCCCTTTTGCACCTCATTTTTCAATTTTTTTTGCTCCGGTTAGGGTTGCCGAGATACTTTACCCACCACATTTCTATTATCGAATCCCACGGCACCTTGGGCACGACAACTTCTCTTCACGTGGAGGCTGGGCCTGCAAACCGAGGGCGTAGGGCTTGTGACCAGGTCTCCGTCGCTCCGGTGCCCATAACTTTTGATCCGTAAGGAGTTACGAGGCGCACAGCATACCGTCGAAAAGCTCTCTGAGAGCTCTACGACGGGGGCAGCTAGCTAGCTTGCTCTGCCCTTTTCGAAGTTCAAAATTGAACGTTTTCAGCAGTTTCGGGCCTCTTTTCTTCATTTGCTGTGTTTTTCCGTCCCGGATCGTACGTCGTGTGCTGGTAAAAGGATGACAACCTTACTCGCGGCACAATAGAGGACCCTACAATGCGTCGATATCACGTCTTGCGAGGATGCTGCATTGTTGAAGCGGATGGGTTGTCGTTCAGCCCATTGTGCCTTTTGAATGGGCCATCTCTCTAGGCTGGGACTGTGAACCATTAACACATAAAGGAATTGTGCCCTCAACATGACGGGTGCGATCACACCAGCACTAATGCACCGGATCCCATCAGAACTCCGAAGTTAAGCGTGCTTGGACAAGAGTAGTACTAGGATAGGTGACCCCCTGGGATGTCCTCATGTTACACCTCCTTTTGCACCTCCTTTTTCAATTTTTTTTGCTCTGGTTAGGGTTGCCAAGATACTTTAACCACCACATTTCTATTTTCGAATCCCACAGCACCTTGGGCAAGACAACTTCTCTTCACGTGGAGGCTGGGCCCGCAAACCGAGGGCGTAGGGCTTGTGACCAGGTCTCCGTCTCTACGGTGCCCATAACTTTTGATCCGTAAGGAGTTACGAGGCGCACAGCATACCGTTGGAAAGCACTCCAAGAGCTCTACGACAGGGGCAGCGAGCCAGCTTGCCGTGCCCATTTCGAAGCTCAAAATCGAACGTTTTCATCAGTTTCGGGCCACTTTTCTTCTTTTGCTCTGTTTTTCCGTCCCGGATCGTACGTCGTGATCTGTTAAAAGGACGACAACCTTACTCGTGGCACATTAGAGGACCCTACAATGCGTCGATATCACGTCTTGCGAGGATGCTGCGTTGTTGAAGCGGATGGGTTGTCGTTAAGCCCATTGGGCCTTTTGAATGGGCCATATCTCTAGGCTGGGACTGTGAACCGTTAACACATAAAGGAATTGTGCCCTCAACATGACGGGTGCGATCATACCAGCACTAATGCACCGGATCCCATCAGAACTCCGAAGTTAAGCGTGTTTGGGCCAGAGTAGTACTAGGATGGGTGACCCCCTGGGAAGTCCTCGTGTTGCACCCCACTTTTCAATTTTTTTTGCTCCGGTTAGCGTTGCCAAGATACTTTACCCACCACATTTCTATTATCGAATCCCACGGCACCTTGGGCAAGACAACTTCTCTTCACGTGGAGGCTGGGCCCGCAAACCGAGGGCGTAGGGCTTGTGACCAGGTCTCCGTCGCTCCGGTGCCCAAAACTTTGGATCCGTAAGGAGTTACGCGGCGCAAAGCATACCGTTGGAAAGCTCTCCGAGAGCTCTACGACATGGACAGCGAGCTAGCTCGCTGTGCCCTTTTCGGGGCTCAAAATTGAACTTTTTCATCAGTTTCGGGCCACTTTTCTTCTTTTGCTCTAATTTTCCGTCCCGGATCGTACTTCGTGAGCTGTTAAAAGGATGACAACTTTACTCGTGAAACATTAGAGGGCCCTACAACGCGTCGATATCACGTCTTGCGAAGATGCAGCGTTGTTGAAGCGGATGGGTTGTCGTTAAGCCCATTGGTCCTTTTGAATGGGCCATATCTCTAGATGGGACTGTGAACCATTAACACATAAAGGAATTGTGCCCTCAACATGATGGGTGCGATCATACCAGCACTAATGCACCGGATCCCACCAGAACTCCGAAGTTAAGCGTGCTTGGGCGAGAGTAGTACTAGGATGGGTGACCCCCTGGGAAGTCCTCGTGTTGCACCCCCATTTTCTATTTTTTTTGCTCCGGTTAGCGTTGCCAAGATACTTTACCCACCACATTTCTATTATCGAATCCCACGGCACCTTGGGCAAGACAACTTCTCTTCACGTGGAGGCTGGGCCCGCAAACCGAGGGCATAGGGCTTGTGACCAGGTCTCCGTCGCTCCGGTGCCCATAACTTTTGATCCGTAAGGAGTTAGGAGGCGCACAGCATACCGTTGGAAAGTACTACGAGAGCTCTACGACGGGGGCAGATAGCTAGCTCGCCGTGTCCTTTTCGGAGCTCAAAATCGAACGTTCTCATCAGTTTCGGGCTATTTTTCTTCTTTTGCTCTATTTTCCGTCCCGGATCGTACGTCGTGAGCTGTTAAAAGGACGACAACCTAACTCGCGGCACATTAGAGGACCCTACGATGCGTCGATATCACGTCTTGCGAGGATGCTGCATTGTTGAAGCGGATGGGTTGTTGTTACGCCCATTGGGCCTTTTGAATGAGCCATATTTCTAGGCTGGGACTTTGAACCGTTAACACATAAAGGAATTGTACCCTCAACATGACGGGTGCGATCATACCAGCACTAATGCACCGGATCCCATCAGAACTCCGAAGTTAAGCGTGCTTGGGCGAGAGTAGTACTAGGATGGGTGACCCCCTGGGAAGTCCTCGTGTTGCACCCCCCTTTTCAATTTATTTTGCTCCGGTTAGGGTTGCCAAGATACTTTACCCACCACATTTCTATTATCGAATCCCACGGCACCTTGGGCAAGACAACATCTCTTCACGTGGAGGCTGGGCCAGCAAACCGAGGGCGTAGGGCATGTGACCAGGTCTCCGTCGCTCCGGTGCCCATAACTTTTGATCCGTATGGAGTTACGCGGCGCACAGCATACCGTTGGAAAGCTCTCCGAGAAATCTACGACGGGGGCAGGTAGCTAGCTCGCTATGCCCTTTTCGGAGCTCAAAATCGAATGTTTTCATCAATTTCGGGCTACTTTTCTTCTTTTGCTCTATTTTTCCGTCCCGGATCGTACGTCGTGAGCTGTTAAATGGACGACAACCTTACTCGCGTCACATTAGAGGACCCTACAATACGTCGATATCACGTCTTACGAGGATACTGCGTTGTTGAAGCAGAATGGTTGTCAATAAGCCCATTGGGCCTTTTGAATTGGCCATATCTCTAGGCTGGGACTGTGAACCGTTAACACATAAAGGAATTATGCCCTCAACATGACGGGTGCGATCATACCAGCACTGATGCATCGGATCCCATCAGAACTCCGAAGTTAAGCGTGCTTGGGCGAGAGTAGTACTACGATGGATGACCCCATGGGAAGTCCTCGTGTTGCACCCCACTTTTCAATTTTTTTTGCTCCGGTTAGGATTGCCAAGATACTTTACCCACCACATTTCTACTATCGAATCCCACGGCACCTTGGGCATGACAACTTCACTTTACGTGGAGGCTGGCCCCACAAACCGAGGGTGTAGGGCTTTTGACCAGTTCTCCGTCGCTTAGTTGCCCATAACTTAAGGAGTTACGTGGCGCACATCATACCGTTGTAAAGCTCTCCGAGAGCTCTACGACGGGGGCAGCCAGCTAGCACGCTTTGCCCTTTTCGGAGCTCAAAATCGAACGTTTTCATCAATTTTGGGCCACTTTTCTTCTTTTGGTATGTTTTCCCGTCCCGGATCGTACGTTGTGAGCTTTTAAAAGGACGACAACCTAACTCGCGGGACATTAGAGGACCCTACAACTTGTCAATATCACGTCTTGCGAGGACGCTGCGTTGTTGAAGGGGATGGGTTGTCGTTAAGCCCTTTGGACCTTTTGAATGGGCCATCTCTCTAGGCTAGGACTGTGAACCGTTAACACATAAAGGAATTGTGCCCTCAACATGACGGGTGTAATCATACCAGCACTAATGCACCAGATCCCATCAGAACTCCGAAGTTAAGTGTGCTTGGGAGAGAGTAGTATTAGGATGGGTGACCCCCTAGGAAGTCCTCGTGTTGCACCCCCCTTTTAAATTTTTTTTGCTTGGGTTAGGGTTGCCAAGATACTTTACCCACCGCATTTCTATTATCGAATCCCACGGCACCTTGGGCAAGACACCTTCGCTTCCCGTGGAGGCTGGGCCAACAAACCGAGCGCGTAGGGCTTGTGACCTGGTCTCCGTCGCTCCGGTGCCCTTAACTTTTGATCCGTAAGGAGTTACGCGGCGCACAGCATACCATTGGAAAGCTCTCTGAGAGCTCTACTACAGGGGCAGGTAGCTAGCTCGCCGTGCCCTTTTCGAAGCTCAAAATCGAACGTTTTCATCAGTTTCGGGCTACTTTTCTTCTTTTGCTATGTTTTTCCGCCCCGGATCGTACGTCGTGAGCTGTTAAAAGGACGACAACCTTACTCGCGGCACATTAGAGGACCCTACAATGCGTCGATATCACGTCCTACGAGGATGCTGCGTTGTTGAAGCAGATGGGTTGTCGTTAAGCCCATTGGGCCTTTTGAATGGGCCATATCTCTAGGCTGGGACTGTGAACCGTTAACACATAAAGGAATTGTGCCCTTAACATGATGGGTGCGATAATACCAGCACTAATGCACTGGATCCCATCAGAACTCCGAAGTTAAGCGTCCTTGGGCGAGAGTAGTACTAGGATGGGCGACCCCCTGGGAAGTCCTCGTGTTGCACCCCGCTTTTCAATTTTTTTTTTTGCTCCGGTTAGGGTTGCCAAGATACTTTACTCACCACATTTCTATTATCGAATCCCACGGCACCTTGGGCAATAAAACTTCTCTTCACGTGGTGGCTGGGCCCGCAAACCGAGGGCGTAGGGCTTGTGACCAGGTCTCCGTCGCTCCGGTGCCCATAACTTTTGTTCCGTAAGGAGTTACGCGGCGCACGGCATACCGTTGTAAAGCTCTCCGAGAGCTCAACGACGGGGGTATCCAGCTATCTCTCTTTGCCCTTTTCGGAGCTCAAAATCGAACGTTTTCATCAGTTTCAGGCTACTTTTCTTCTTTTGGTATGTTTTTCCGTCCCGGATCGTACGTCGTGAGTTGTTAAAAGGACGACAACCTTACTCGCGGCACATTAGAGGACCCTACAATGCGTCAATATCATGTCTAGCGAGGATGCTGCGTTGTTGAAGCGGATGGGTTGTCGTTAAGCCCATTGGGCCTTTTGAATGGGCCATATCTCTAGGCTAGGACTGTGAACCGTTAACACATAAAGAAATTGTGCCCTCAACATGACGGGTGCGATCATACCAGCAATAATGCACCAGATCCCATCAGAACTCCGAAGTTAAGCGTGCTTGGGCGAGAGTAGTACTAGGATGGGTGACCCCTTGGGAAGTCCCCGTTTTGCACCCCCCTTTTCAAATTTTTTTGCTCCGATTAGGGTTGCCAAGATACTTTACCCACCGCATTTCTATTATCAAATCCCACGGCACCTTGGGCAAGACAACTTCTCTTTACGTGGAGGCTGGGCCCGCAAACCGAAGGCGTAGGGCTTGTGACCAGGTCTCCGTCGCTCCTGTGCCCATAACTTTTGATCCGTAAGGAGTTACGCGGCGCACAGCATACCGTTGGAAAGCTCTCCGAGAGCTCTACGACGGGGGTAGGAGGTAGCTAGCTGTGCCCTTTTCGGAGCACAAAATCGAACGTTTTCATCAGTTTCGTGCTACTTTTCTTCTTTTGCTCTGTTTTTCCGTCCCGGATCGTAAGTCGTGAGCTGTTAAAAGGACGACAACCTTACTCGCGGCACATTAGAGGACCCTACAATGCGTCGATATCACGTCTTGCGAGGATGCTGCGTTGTTGAAGCGGATGGGTTGTCGTTAAGCACATTGGGCCTTTAGAATGGGCCATATCTCTAGGCTGGGACTGTGAACCGTTAACACATAAAGGAATTGTGCCCTCAACATGACGGGTGCGATCATACCAGCACTAATGCACCGGATCCCATCAGAACTCCGAAGTTAAGCGTGCTTGGGCGAGAGTAGTACTAGGATGGGTGACCCCCTGGGAAGTCCTCGTGTTGCACCCCCCTTTTTAATTTTTTTTTGTCCGGTTTGGGTTGCCAAGATACTTTCCCCCCCAGATTTCTATTCTCGAACCCCACGGCCCCTTGGGCAAGCCAGCTTCTCTTCAGGTGGAGGCTGGGCCCGCAAACCGAGGGCGTAGGGCTTGCGACCAGGTCACCGTTGCTCCGGTGCCCACAACTTTTGATCCGTAAGGAGTTACGCAACGCACAACAAACCGTTTGAAAGCTCTCCAACAGCTCTACGCCGGGGGCAGGTAGCTAGCTCGCCGTGCCCTTTTTGCCGCTCAAAATCGAACGTTTTCATCAGTTTCGAGCTACTTTTCTTCTTTTGCTCTATTTTTGCGTCCCGGATCGTACGTCGTGAGTTGTCAAAAGGACGACAACCTTACTCGCGGCACATTAGAGGACCCTACAATGCATCGATATCACGTCTTGCGAGAATGCTGCGTTGTAGAAGCGGATGGGTTGTCGGTAAGCCCATAGGGGCTTTTGAATGGGCCATATTTCTAGGCTGGGACTGTGAACCGTTAACACATAAAGGAATTGTGCCCTCAACATGACGGGTGCGATCATACCAGCACTAATGCACCGGATCCCATCAGAACTCCGAAGTTAAGCGTGCTTGGTCGAGAGTAGTACTAGGATGGGTGACCCCATGGGAAGTCCTCGTGTTGCACCTCCTTTTTCAATTTTTTTTGCTCCGGTTAGAGTTGCCAAGATACTTTACCAACCACATTTTTATTCTCGAATCCCACGCCCCCTTGGCCACGACCACCTCCCTTCACGGGGAGGCTGGCCCCGCAACCCGAGGGCGTAGGGCTTGTGACCAGGTCTCCGTCGCTCCGGTGCCCATAACTTTAGATCCGTAAGGAGTTACGCGGCGCACAGCATACCGTTGGAAAGCTCTCTGAGAGCTCTACGACGGGGGCAGGTAGCTAGCTCACCGTTCCCTTTTCGAAGCTCAAAATCGAACGTTTTCATCAGTTTCGGGCTACTTTTATTCATTTTCTCTGTTTTTCCGTCCCGGATCGTACGTCGTGAGCTGTTAAAAGGACGACAACCTTACTCGCGGCACATTAGAGGACACTTCAATGCGTCGATATCACGTCTTGCAAGGATGCTGCGTTGTTGAAGCAGATGGATTGTCGTTATTCCCATTGGGCCTTTTGAATGGGCCATATTTCTAGGCTGCGACTGTGAACCGTAAACACATAAAGAAATTGTGCCCTCAACATGACGGGTGCGATCATACCAGCACTAATGCACCGGATCCCATCAGAAATCCGAAGTTAAGCGTGCTTGGGCGAGAGTAGTACTAGGATGGGTGACCCCCTGGGAAGTCCTCGTCTTGCACCCCCCTTTTCAAATTTTTTTGGTCCGGTTAGGGTTGTCAAGATACTTTATCCACCACATTTCTATTATCGAATCCCACGGCACCTTGGGCAAGACAACTTCGCTTCAATTGGAGGTTGGGACCGCAAACCGAAGGCGTTGGGCTTGTGACCAGTTCTCCATCGATCCGGTGCCCATAACTTTTGATCCGTAAGGAGTTACGCTGCGCACAGCATACCGTTGCAAAGCTCTCCGAGAGCTCTACGACGGGGGCAGCTAGCTTGCTCACTCTGCACTTTTTGGAGCCCAATATCGAACGTTTTCTTCAGTTTCGTGTAACTTTTCTTTTTTTGCTCTGTTTTTCCGTCCCGGATCGTACGTCGTGAGCTGTTAAAAGGAAGACAACCTTACTCGCGGCACATTAGAGGACCCTACAATGCGTCGATATCACGTCTTTCGAGGATGTTGCGTTGTTGAAGCGGATGGATTGTCGTTAAGCCCATTGGGCCTTTTGAATGGGCCGTATCTCTACGTGGGGACTGTGAACCGTTAACACATAAAGCAATTCTGCCCTCAACATGACGGGTGTGATCATCCCAGTACTAATGCACCGGATCCCATCAGAACTCCGAAGTTAAGCGTGCTTGGGCGAGAGTAGTACTAGAATGGGTGCCCCCCTGGAAAGTCCTCGTGTTGCACCCCCCTTTTCAAACTTTTTTTGTCCAGTTAGGGTTGCCAAGATACTTTACCCACCACATTTCTATTATCGAATCCCACGGCACCTAGGGCAAGACAACTTCTCTTCACGTGGAGGCTGGGCCCGCAAACCGAGGGCGTAGGGCTTGTGACCAGGTCTTCGTCGCTCCGGTGCCCATAACTTTTGATCCGTAAGGAGTTACGCGGCGAACAGCATACCGTTGGAAAGCTCTCCCAGAGCTCTACGACGGGGGCAGGTAGCTAGTTCGCCGTGCCCTTTTTGCCGCTCAAAATCGAACGTTTTCATCAGTTTCGAGCTACTTTTCTTCTTTTGCTCTATTTTTCCGTCCCGGATCGTACGTCGTGAGCTGTTAAAAGGACGACAACCTTACTCGCGGCACATTAGAGGACCCTACAATGCGTCGATATCACATCTTGCGAGGATGCTGCGTTGTTGAAGCGGATGGGTTGTCGTTAAGCCCATTGGTCCTTTTGAATGGGCCATATCTCTAGGCTGGGACTATGAACCGTTAACACATAAAGGAATTGTGCCCTCAACATGACGGGTGAGATCATACCAGCACTAATGCACCGGATCCCATCAGAACTCCGAATCTAAGCGTGCTTGGGCGAGAGTAGTACTAGGATGGGTGACCCCCTGGGAAGTCCTCGTGTTGCACCCCCCTTTTCAATTTTTTTTGCTCCGGTTAGGGTTCCCAAGATACTTTACCCACCACATTTCTATTATCGAATCCCACGGCACCTAGGGCAAGACAACTTCTCTTCACGTGGAGGCTGGGCCCGCAAACCGATGGCGTAGGGCTTGTGACCAGGTCTCCGTCGCTCCGGTGCCCATAACTTTTGATTCGTAAGTAGCTACGCCGCTCACATCATACCGTTGGAAAGCTCTCTGAGAGCTTTACGACGGGGGTAGGAAGCTAGCTCACCGTGCCCTTTTTGAAGCTCAAAATCGAACGTTTTCATCAGTTTCGGGCTACTTTTCTTCTTTAGCTCTGTTTTTCCGTCCCGGATCGTACGTCGTGAGCTGTTAAAAGGACGACAACCTTACTCGCGGCACATTAGAGGACACTACAATGCGTCGATATCACGTCTTGCGAGGATGCTGCGTTGTTGAAGCGGATGGGTTGTCGTTATTCCCATTGGGCCTTTTGAATGGGCCATATTTCTAGGCTGGGACCGTGAACCGTTAACACATAAAGGAATTGTGCCCTCAACATGACGGGTGCGATCATACCAGCACTAATGCACCGGATCCCATCAGAAATCCGAAGTTAAGCGTGCTTGGGCGAGAGTAGTACAAGGATGGGTGACCCCCCGGGAAGTCCTCGTGTTGCACCCCCATTTTCAAATTTTTTTGCTCCGGTTAGGGTGGCCAAGATACTTTACCCACCACATTTCTATTATCGAATCCCACTGCACCTTGGGCAAGACAACTTCTCTTCACGTGGAGGCTGGGCCCGCAAACCGAGGGCCTAAGGCATGTCACCAGGTCTCCGTCGCTCCGGTGCCCATAACTTTTGATCCGTAAGGAGTTACGCGGCGCACAGCATACCGTTGTAAAGCTCTCCGAGAGCTCTACGACGGGGGCAGCCAGCTAGCTCGCTTTGCCCTTTTCGGAGCTCAAAATCGAACGTTTTCATCAATTTCGGACCAGTTTTCTTCTTTTGCTCTGTTTTTCCTTCCCGGATCGTACGTCGTGAGCTGTTAAATGGGCGACAACCTAACTCGCGGAACATTAGAGGGCCCTACAATGCGTCGATATCACGTCATGCGAGGATGCTGCGTTGTTGAAGCAGATGGGTTGTCATTATTCCCATTGGGCCTTTTGAATGGGCCATATTTCTAGGCTGGGACTTTGAACCGTTAACACATAAAGGAATTGTGCCCTCAACATGACGGGTGCGATCATACCAGCACTAATGCACCGGATCCCATTAGAACTCCGAAGTGAAGCGTGCTTGGGCGAGAGTAGTACTAGGATGGGTGACCCCTTGGGAAGTCCTCGTGTTGCACCCCCCTTTTCAAATTTTTTTTCCGGTTAGGGTTGCCAATATACTTTATCCACCACATTTCTATTATCGAATCCCACGGCACCTTGGGCAAGACAACTTCTCTTCACGTGGAGGCTGGGCCCGTAAACCGAGGGCGTAGGGCTTGTGACCAGGTCTCCGTCGCTCCCGTGCCCATAACTTTTGATCCGTAAGGACTTACGCGGCGCACAGCATACCGTTGGAAAGCCCTTCGAGAGCTCTACGACGGGGGAAGATAGGTAGCTCGCCGTGCCCTTATCGGAGCTCAAAATCGAACATTTTCATCAATTTCGGGCCACTTTTCTTCTTTTGCTCTGTTTTTCCGTCCCGGAGCGTACGGCGTGAGCTGGTAAAAGGTGGACAACCTTTCTCCCGGCTCATTAGAGGACCCTACAATGCGTCGATATCACGTCTTGCGAGGATGCTGCGTTGTTGAAGCGGATTGGTTGTCGTTAAGCCCATTGGGGCATTTGAATGGGCCATATCTCTAGGCTGGGACTGTGAACCGTTAACACATAAAGGAATTGTGCCCTCAACATGACAGGTGCGATCATACCAGTACTAATGCACCGGATCCCATCGGAACTCCGAAGTTAAGCGTGCTTGGGCGAGAGTTGTACTAGGATGGGTGACCCCTTGGGAAGTCCTCGTGTTGCACCGCCCTTTTCAATTTTTTTTGCTCCGGTTAAAGTTGCCAAGATACTTTACCCACCACATTTCTATTATCGAATCCCACGGCACCTTGGGCAAGACAACTTCTCTTCACGTAGAGGCTGGGCCAGCAAACCGACGGCGTAGGGTTTGTGACCAGGTCTCCGTCTCTCCGGTGCCCATAACTTTAGATCCGTAAGGAGTTACGCGGCGCACAGTATACCGGTGGAAAGCTCTCTGAGACCTCTTCGACGGGGGCAGGTAGCTAGCTCACCGTTCCCTTTTCGAAGCTCAAAATCGAACGTTTTCATCAGTTTCGGGCTACTTTTCTTCTTTTCTCTGTTTTTCCGTCCCGGATCGTACGTCGTGAGCTGTTAAAAGGACGACAACCTTACTCGCGGCATATTAGAGGACACTACAATGCGTCGATATCACGTCTTGCGAGGATGCTGCGTTGTTGAAGCAGATGGGTTGTCGTTATTCCCATTGGGCCTTTTGAATGGGCCATATTTCTAGGCTGCGACTGTGAACCGTAAACACATAAAGAAATTGTGCCCTCAACATGACGGGTGCGATCATACCAGCACTAATGCACCGGATCCCATCAGAAATCCGAAGTTAAGCGTGCTTGGGCGAGAGTAGTACTAGGATGGGTGACCCCCTGGGAAGTCCTCGTCTTGCACCCCCCTTTTCAAATTTTTTTGGTCCGGTTAGGGTTGCCAAGATACTTTACCCATCACATTTCTATTATCGAATCCCACGGCACCTTGGGCAAGACAACTTCTCTTCACGTGGAGGCTGGGCCCGCAAACCGAAGGCGTTGGGCTTGTGACCAGGTCTCCGTCGCTCCGGTGCCCATAACTATTGATCCGTAAGGAGTTACGCGGCGCACAGCATACCGTTGGAAAGTTCTCCGAGAGCTCTACGACGGGGGCAGGTAGCTAGCTCGCTTTGCCCTTTTCGGAGCTCAAAATCGAACGTTTTCTTCAGTTTCGTGCAACTTTTCTTTTTTTGCTCTGTTTTTCCGTCCCGGATCGTACGTCGTGAGCTGTTAAAAGGAAGACAACCTTACTCGCGGCACATTAGAGGACCCTACAATGCGTCGATATCACGTCTTTCGAGGATGTTGCGTTGTTGAAGCGGATGGATTGTCGTTAAGCCCATTGGGCCTTTTGAATGGGCCGTATCTCTACGTGGGGCCTGTGAACCGTTAACACATAAAAGAATTGTGCGCTCAACATGACGGGTGCGATCATACCAGCACTAATGCACCGGATCCCATCAGAACTCCGAAGTTAAGCGTGCTTGGGCGAGAGTAGTACTAGAATGGGTGACCCCCTGGAAAGTCCTCGTGTTGCACCCCCCTTTTCAAACTTTTTTTGTCCAGTTAGGGTTGCCAAGATACTTTATACACCATATTTCTATTATCAAATCCCACGGCACTTTGGGCAAGACAACTTCGCTTCACGTGGAGGCTGGGCATCCAAACTGAGGGTGTAGGGCCTGTGACCAGGTCTCCGTCACTCCGGTGCCTATAAATTTTGATCCGTAAGGAGTTACGCGGCGCACAGCATACCGTTGGAAAGCTCTCCGAGAGCTCTACGACTGGGGCAGGTAGCTAGCTCGCCGTGCCCTTTTCGGAGCTCAAAATCAAACGTTTTCATCAGTTTCGGGCTACTTTTCTTCTTTTGCTCTATTTTTCCGTCCCGGATCGTACGTCGTGAGCTGTTAAAAGGACGACAACCTTACTCGCGGCACATTAGAGGACCCTACAATGCGTCGATATCACATCTTACGAGGATGCTGCGTTGTTGAAGCGAATGGGTTGTCGTTAGGCCCATTGGGCCTTTTCAATGGTCCATATCTCTAGGCTGGGACTGTGAACCGTTAACACATAAAGGAATTGTGCCCTCAACATGACGTGTGTGATCATACCAGCACTAATGCACCGAATCCCATCAGAACTCCGAAGTTAAGCGTGCTTGGGCGAGAGTAGTACTAGGATGGGTGACCCCCTGGGAAGTCCTCGTGTTGCACCTCCCTTTTCATTTTTTTTTGCTCCGGTTAGAGTTGCCAAGATACTTTACCCACCACATTTCTATTATCGAATCCCACGGCACCTAGGGCAAGACAACTTCTCTTCACGTGGAGGCTGGGCCCGCAAACCAAGGGCGTAGGGCTTGTGACCAGGTCTCCGTCGCTCCGGTGCCCATAACTTTTGATCCGTAAGGAGTTACGCGGCGCACAGCATACCGTTGGAAAGCTCTCTGAGAGCTTTACGACGAGGGTAGGAAGCTAGCTCACCGTGCCCTTTTTGAAGCTCAAAATCGAACGTTTTCATCAGTTTCGGGCTACTTTTCTTCTTTAGCTCTGTTTTTCCGTCCCGGATCGTACGTCGTGAGCTGTTAAAAGGACGACAACCTTACTCGCGGCACATTAGAGGACACTACAATGCGTCGATATCACGTCTTGCGAGGATGCTGCGTTGTTGAAGCGGATGGGTTGTCGTTATTCCCATTGGGCCTTTTGAATGGGCCATATTTCTAGGCTGGGACCGTGAACCGTTAACACATAAAGGAATTGTGCCCTCAACATGAAAGATGCGATCATACCAGCATTAATGCACCAAATCCCATCAGAAATCCGAAGTTAAGCGTGCTTGGGCGAGAGTAGTACAAGGATGGGTGACCCCTAGGGAAGTCCTCATGTTGCACCCCCATTTTCAAATTTTTTTGCTCCGGTTAGGGTGGCCAAGATACTTTACCCACCACATTTCTATTATCGAATCCCACTGCACCTTGGGCAAGACAACTTCACTTCACGTGGAGGCTGGGCCCGCAAACCGAGGGCCTAAGGCTTGTGCCCAGGTCTCCGTCGCTCCGGTGCCCATAACTTTTTATCCGTAAGGAGTTACGCGACGCACAGCATACCGTTGGAAAGCTCACCGAGAGCTCTACGACGGGGGCAGCCAGCTAGCTCGCTTTGCCCTTTTCGGAGCTCAAAATCGAACGTTTTCATCAGTTTCGGGACACTTTTCTTCTTTTGCTCTGTTTTTTCATCCCGGATCGTACGTCGTGAGCTGTTAAATGGGCGACAACCTAACTCGCGGAACATTAGAGGGCCCTACAATGCGTCGATATCACGTCATGCGAGGATGCTGCGTTGTTGAAGCAGATGGGTTGTCATTATTCCCATTGGGCCTTTTGAATGGGCCATATTTCTAGGCTGGGACTGTGAACCGTTAACACATAAAGAAATTGTGCCCTCAACATGACGGGTGCGATCATACCAGCACTAATGCACCGGATCCCATCAGAACTCCGAAGTAAAGCGTGCTTGGGCGAGAGTAGTACTAGGATGGGTGACCCCTTGGGAAGTCCTCGTGTTGCAACCCCCTTTTCAATTTTTTTTGCTCCGGTTAGGGTTGCCAAGATACTTTACCCACCACATTTCTATTATCGAATCCCACGGCACCTTGGGCAAGACAACTTCTCTTCACGTGGAGGCTGGGCCCGCAAACCGAGGGGGTAGGGCTTGTGACCAGGTCTCCGTCGCTCCTGTGCCCATAACTTTTGATCCGTAAGGACTTACGCGGCGCGCAGCATACCGTTGGAAAGCCCTTCGAGAGCTCTACGACGGGGGAAGATAGCTAGCTCGCTTTGCCCTTTTCGGAGCTCAAAATGGAACGTTTTCATCAGTTTCGGGCCACTTTTCTTCTTTTGCTCTGTTTTTCCGTCCCGGATCGTACGTCGTGAGCTGTTAAAAGGACGACAACCTTACTCGCGGCACATTAGAGGACCCTACAATGCGTCGATATCACGTCTTGCGAGTATACTGCGTTGTTGAAGCGGATGGGTTGTCGTTAAGCCCATTGGGCCATTTGAATGGGCCATATCTCTAGGCTGGGACTGTGAACCGTTAACACATAAAGAAATTGTGCCCTCAACATGACGGGTGCGATCATACCAGCACTAATGCACCGGATCCCATCAGAACTCCGAAGTCAAGCGTGCTTGGGCGAGAGTAGTACTAGGATGGGTGACCCCCTGGGAAGTCCTCGTGTTGCACCCCCCGTTTCAATTTTTTTTGCTCCGGTTAGGGTTGCCAAGATACTTTACCCACCACATTTCTATTATCGAATCCCACGGCACCTTGGGCAAGACAACTTCTCTTCACGTGGAGGCTGGGCCCGCAAACCGAGGGCGTAGGGCTTGTGACCAGGTCTCCGTCGCTCCGGTGCCCATAACTTTTGATCTGTAAGGAGTTAAGCGGCGCACAGCATACTTTTGGACAGCTCTCCGAATGCTCTACGACGGGGGCAGGTAGCTAGCTCGTCGTGCCCTTTTCGGAGCTCAAAATCGAAGGTTTTCATCAGTTTTGGGCTACTTTTCTTCTTTTGCTCTATTTTTCCGTCCCGGATCGTACGTCGTGAGCTGTTAAAAGGACGACAACCTTACTCGCTGCACATTAGAGGACCCTACAATGCGTCGATATCACGTCTTGCGAGGATGCTGCGTTGTTGAAGCGGATGGGTTGTCGTTAAGCCCATTGGGCCTTTTGAATGGGCCATATCTCTAGGCTGGGACTGTGAACCGTTAACACATAAAGGAATTGTGCCCTCAACATGACGGGTGCGATCATACCAGCACTAATGCACCGGATCCCATCAGAACTCTAAAGTTAAGCGTGCTTGGGCGAGAGTAGTACTAGGATGGGTGACCCTATGGGAAGTCCTCGTGTTGCACCTCCCTTTTCAATTTTTTTTGCTCCGGTTAAGGTTGCCAAGATACTTTACCCACCACATTTCTATTAACGAATCCCACGGCACCTTGGGCAAGACAACTTCTCTTCACGTGGAGGCTGGGCCCGCAAACCGATGGCGTAGGGCTTGTGACCAGGTCTCCGTCGCTCCGGTGCCCATAACTTTAGATCCGTAAGGAGTTACGCGGCGCACAGCATACCGTTGGAAAGCTCTACCAGAGCTCTACGACAGGGGCAGGTAGCTAGCTCGCCGTGCCCTTTTTGGAGCTCAAAATCGAACGTTTTCATCAGTTTTGAGCTACTTTTCTTCTTTTGCTCTATTTTTCCGTCCCGGATCGTAACTCGTGAGCTGTTAAAAGGACGACAACCCTACTCGCTGCACACTAGACGACCCTACAAAGCGTCGATATCACGTCTTGCGAGGATGCTGCGTTGTTGAAGCGAATGGGTTGTCGTTATTCCCATTGGGCCTTTTGAATGGACCATATTTCTAGGCTGGAACTGTGAACCGTTAACACATAAAGGAATTGTGCCCTCAACATGATAGGTGCGATCATACCAGCACTAATGCACCGGATCCCATCAAAACTCCGAAGTTAAGCGTTCTTGGGCGAGAGTAGTACTAGGATGGGTGACCCCCTGGGAAGTCCTCGTGTTGCACCCCCATTTTCAATTTTTTTTGCTCCGGTTAGGGTTGCCAAGATACTTTATCCACCATATTTCTATTATCGAATCCCACGGCAACCTGGGCAAGACAACTTCGCTTCACGTGGAGGCAGCGCCCGCAAACCGAGGGCGTAGGGCTTGTGAACAGGTCTCCGTCGCTCCGGTGCCCATAACTTTTGATACCTAAGGAGTTACGCAGCGTACAACATACTGTTGGAAAGCTCTCCGAGAGCTCTACGACTGGGGCATATAGCTAGCTCGTCGTGCCCTTTTCGGAGCTCAAAATCGAACGTTTTCATCAGTTTCGGGCTACTTTTCTACTTTTGCTCTGTTTTTCCGTCCCGGATCGTACGTCGTGAGTTGTTAAAATGACGACAACCTTACTCGCGGCACATTAGAGGACCCTACAATGCGTCGATATCACGTCTTGCGAGGATGCTGCGTTGTTGAAGCGGATGGGTTGTCGTTATTCCCATTGGGCCTTTTGAATGGGCCATATCTCTAGGCTAGGACTGTGAACCGTTAACACATAAAGGAATTGTGCCCTCAACATGATGGGTGCGATCATACCAGCACTAATGCACCGGATCCCATCAGAACTCCGAAGTTAAGCATGCTTGGGCGAGAGTAGTACTAGGATGGGTGACCCCCTGGGAAGTCCTCGTGTTGCACTCCCCTTTTCAATTTTTTTTCCTCCGGTTAGGGGTGGCAAGGTACTTTACCCACCACATTTCTACTATCGAATCCCACGGCACCTTGGGCAAGACAACTTCTCTTCACGTGGAGGCTGGGCCCGCAAACTGAGGGAATAGGGCTTTTGACCAGGTCTCCGTCGCTCCAGTGCCCATAACTTGTGATCCGAAAGGACTTACGCGGCGTACAGTATACCGTTGTAAAGTTCTTCGAGAGCTCTACGACGGGGGCAGCCAGCTAGCTCGCTTTGCCCTTTTCGGAGCTCAAAATAGAACGTTTTCATCAGTTTCGGGCCACTTTTCTTCTTTTGCTGTGTTTTTTCGTCCCGGATCGTACGTCGTGAGCTGTTAAAAGGACGACAACCTTACTCGCTGCACATTAGAGGACCCTACAATGCGTCGATATCACGTCTTGCGAGGATGCTGCGTTGTTGAAGCGGATGGGTTGTCGTTATTCCCATTGGGCCTTTTGAATGGGCCATATCTCTAGGCTGGGACTGTGAATCGTTAACACATAAAGGAATTTTTCCCTCAACATGACGGGTGCGATCATACCAGCACTAATGCACCGGATCCCATCAGAACTCCGAAGTTAAGCATGCTTGGGCGAGAGTAGTACTAGGATGGGTGACCCACAGGGAAGTCCTCGTGTTGCACCCCGCATTTCAATTTTTTTTGCTTCGGATAGGTTTGCCAAGATACTTTACCCACCACATTTCTATTATCGAATCCCATGGTACCTTGGGCAAGACAACTTCTCTTCACGTGGAGGTTGGGCCCACAAACCGAGGGCGTAGGGCTTGTGACCAGGTCTCCGTCGCTCCGGTGCCCATAACTTTTGATCCGTAAGGAGTTACGCGGCGCACAGCATACCGTTGGAAAGCTCTCCGAGAGCTCTACGATGGGGGCATGTAGCTAGCTCGCCGTGCCCATTTCGGAGCTCAAAATCGAACGTTTACATCAGTTTCGGGATACTTTTCTTCTTTTGCTCTGTTTTTCCGTCCCGGATCGTATGTCGTGAGCTGTTAAAAGGACGACAACCTTCCTCGCGTCACATTAGAGGACCCTACAATGCGTCGATATCACGTCTTCTGAGGATGCTGCGTTGTTGAAGCGGATGGGTTATCGTTAAGCCCATTGGGCCTTTTGAATGGGCCATATCTCTAGGCTGGGACTGTGAACCGTTAACACATAAAGGAATTGTTCTCTCAACATGACGGGTGCGATCATACCAGCACTAATGCACCGGATCCCATCAGAACTCTGAAGTTAAGCGTGCTTGGGCAAGAGTTGTAGTAGGATGGGTGACCCCCTGGGAAGTCCTCGTGTTGCACCCCCCTTTTCAATTTTATTTGATCCGGTTAGGGTTGCCAAGATACTTTACCCACCACATTTCTATTATCGAATCCCACGGCACCTTGAGCAAGACAACTTCTCTTCACGTGGAGGCTGGGCCCGCAAACCAAGGGCGTAGGGCTTGTGACCAGGTCTCCGTCGCTCTGGTGTTCATAACTTTTGATCCTTAAGGAGTTACGAGGCGCACAGCATACCGTTGGAAAGCTCTCTGAGAGCTCTACGACGGGGGCAGCCACCTAGCTCACTTTGCCCTTTTCGGGGCTCAAAATCGAACGTTTTCATTAGTTTCAGGCGACTATTCTTCTTTTTCTCTGTTTCTCCGTCCCGGATCGTACGTCGTGAGCTGTTAAAAGGACGACAACGTTACTCGCGGCACATTAGAGGACCCTAGAATGCTTCAATATCTCGTCTTGCGAGGATGCTGCGTTGTTGAAGCGGATGGGTTGTCGTTAAGCCCATTGGGCCTTTTGAATGGGCCATCTCTCTAGGTTGGGTCTGTGAACCGTTAAGACATAAAGCAATTGTGCCCTCAACATGACGGGTGCGATCATACCAGCACTAATGCACCAGATCCCATCTGAACTCCGATGTTAAGCGTGCTTGGGCGAGAGTAGTACTAGGATGGGTGACCCCTTGGGAAGTCCTCGTGTTGCACTCCCCTTTTCAATTTTTTTTGCTCCGGTTATGGTTGCCAATATACTTTATCCAACACATTTCTATTATCGAATCCCACGGCACCTTGGGCAAGAGAACTTCGCTTCACGTGGAGGCTGGGCCCGCAAACCGGGGGCGTAGGGCTTGTGACCAGGTCTCCGTCGCTCCGGTGCCCATAACTTTTGCTCCGTAAGGAGTTACACGGCGTACAACATACTGTTGGAAAGCTCTCCGAGAGCTCTCCGACGGGGGCAGCTAGCTAGCTCGCCGTGCCCTTTTCGGAGCTCAAACTCGAATGTTTTCATCAGTTTCGGGCCACTTTTCTACTTTTGCTCTGTTTTTCCGTCCCAGATCGTACGTCGTGAGCTGTTAAAAGGACGACAACCTTACTCGCGGCACATTAGAGGACCCTACAATGCATCGATAGCACGTCTTGCGAGGATGCTGCGTTGTTGAAGCGGATGGGTTGTCGTTAAGCCCAGTGGGCCTTTTGAATGGGCCATATCTCTAGGCTTGGACTGTGAACCGTTAACACATAAAGGAATTGTCCCCTCAACACACGGGTGCGATCATACCAGCACTAATGCACCGGATCCCATCGGAACTCCGAAGTTAAGCGTGCTTGGGCGAGAGTAGTACTAGGATGGGTGACCCCCTGGGAAGTCCTCGTGTTGCACCCCCCATTTCAATTTTTTTTGCTCCGGTTTCGGTTGCTAAGATACTTTACCCACCACATTTCTATTTTCGAATCCCACGGCACCTTGGGCACAACAACTTCTATTCATGTGGAGGCTGGGCCAGCAAACCGCGGGCGTAAGGCTCGTGACCAGGTCTCCGTCGCTCCGGTGCCCATAACTTTGGATCCGTAAGGAGTTACGCGGCGCACAGCATACCGTCGGAAAGCTCTCAGAGGGCTCTACGACGGGGAAGGTAGCTAGCTTGCCGTTCCCTTTTCGGAGCTAAAAATCGAACGTTTTCATCAGTTTCGAGCCACTTTTCTTCTTTTGCTCTGTTTTTCCGTCCCGGATCGTACGTCGTGAGCTGTTAAAAGGACGACAACCTTACTCGCGGCACATTAGAGGACCCTACAATGCGTCGATATCACGTCTTGCGAGGATGCTGCGTTGTTGAAGCGGATGGGTTGTCGTTAAGCCCATTGGGCCTTTTGAATGGACCATATCTCTAGGCTTGGACTGTGAACCGTTAACACATAAAGGAATTGTGCCCGCAACATGACGGGTGCGTTCATACCAGCACTAATGCACAGGATCCCATCGGAACTCCGAAGTTAAGCGTGCTTGGGCGAGAGTAGTACTAGGATGGGTGACCCCTTGGGAAGTCCTCGTGTTGCACCTCCCTTTTCAATTTTTTTTGCTCCGGTTAGGGTTGCCAAGGTACTTTACCCACCACATTTCTATTATCGAATCCCACGACACCTTGGTCAAGACAACTTCTCTTCACGTGGAGGCTGGGCCCGCAAACCGAGGGCGTAGGGCTTGTGACCAGGTCTCCGTTGCTCCGGTACCCATAACTTTTGATCCGTAAGGAGTTACGAGGCGCACAACATACCGTTGGAAAGCTCTCTGAGATCTCTACGACGGGGGCAGCAAGCTAGCTCGCTGTGCCCTTTTTGGAGCTCACAATCGAACGTTTTAATCCGTTTCGGGCCACTTTTCTTCTTTTGCTCTGTTTTTCCGTCCCGGATCGTATGTCGTGAGCTGTTAAAAGGACGACAACCTTACTCGCGGCACATTAGAGGACCCTACAATGCGTCGATATCACGTCTTGCGAGGATGCTGCGTTGTTGAAGCGGATGGGTTGTCGTTAAGCCCATTGGGCCTTTTGAATAGGGCATATCTCTAGGCTGGGACTGTGAACCGTTAACACATAAAGGAATTGTTCCCGCAACATGACGGGTGCGATCATACCAGCACTAATGCACCGGATCCCATCAGAACTCCGAAGTTAAGAGTGCTTGGGCGAGAGTCGTACTAGGATGGGTGACACCCTGGGAAGTCCTCGTGTTGCACCCCCCTTTTCAATTTTTTTTGCTCCGGTTAGGGTTGCCAAGATACTTTACCCACCACATTTCTATTATCGAATCCCACGGAACCTTGGGCATGACAACTACGCTTCACTTGGAGGCTGGGCCCGCAAATCGAGGGCGTAGGGCTTGTGACCAGGTCTCCGTCGCTCCGGTGCCCATAACTTTTGATCCGTAAGGAGTTACACGGCGCACAGCATACTGTTGGAAAGCACTCCGAGAGCTCTACGACAGGGGCTGGTAGCTAGCTCGCCGTACCCTTTTCGAAGCTCAATATCGAACGTTTTAATCGGTTTCGGGCTACTTTTCTTCTTTTGCTCTTTTTTTTCGTCCCGGATCGTACGTCGTGAGCTGTTAAAAAGATGACACCTTACTCGCGGCACATTAGAGGACCCTACAATGCGTCGATATCACGTCTTCCGAGGATGCTGCATTGTTGAAGCGGATGGGGTGTCGTTAAGACTATTGGGCCTTTTGAATGGGCCATTTCTCTTGGCTGGGACTGTGAACCGTTAACACATAAAGGAATTGTTCTCTCAACATGACGGGTGCGGTCATACCACCAATAATGCACTGGATCGCATCGGAACTCCGACGTTAAGCGTGCTTGGGCGAGAGTAGTACTAGGATGGGTGACCCCCTGGGAAGTCCTCGTGTTGCACCCCCCTTTTCAATTTTTTTTGCTCCGGTTAGGGTTTCCAAGATACTTTAGCCACCACATTTCTATTATTGAATCCCACGACACCTTGGGCAAGACAACTTCTCTTCACGTGGAGGCTGGGCCCGCAAACCGAGGGCGTAGGGCTTGTGACCAGGTCTCCGTCGCTCTGGTACCCATAACTTTTGATCCGTAAGGAGTTACGAGGCGCACAGCATACCGTTGGAAAGCTCTCTGGGAGCTCTACGACGGGGGTAGCCAGTTGGCTCGCTGTACCCTTTTCGAAGCTCAAAATCGAACGTTTTCATCAGTTTCGGGCTACTTTTCTTATTTTGCTCTGTTTTTCCGTCCCGGATCGTACGTCGTGAGCTGTTAATAGGATGACAACCTTACTCGCGGCACATTTGAGGACCCTACAATGCGTCGATATCACGTCTTGCGAGGATGCTGCGTTGTTGAAGCGGATGGGTTGTCGTTAAGCCCATTGGGCCTTTTGAATGGGCCATATCTCTAGGCTGGGAATGTGAACCGTTAACACATAAAGGAATTGTGCACTCAACATGACGGGTGCAATCATACCAGCACTAATGCACCGGATCCCATCAGAACTCCGAAGTTAAGCGTGCTTGGGCAAGAGTAGTACTAGGATGGGTGACCCCCTGGGAAGTCCTCGTGTTGCACCCCCCTTTTCAATTTTTTTTGCTCCGGTTAGTGTTGCCAAGATACTTTATCCACCATATTTCTTTTATCGAATCCTACGGCACCTTGGGCAAGACAACTTCGCTTCACGTGGAGGCTGGGCCCTATCACGCCCCAACCCGGCCTATAAAGGTTAGACTAGGGTATGATCTAAACATTCAAGTCACGACCCGTACTTAACCGTTCATGAAGATTTAACACTTAACGTTTGGCCTAAACTCCAAAAAATTTCGGTAAACCGGCAGTATAACGGCTGTAATTGGGCTCTTTGGTTTGGCCTAATTCTCTAAACACCTCAATTATTCCAATCATTAATCCAATTCCATTAAGGACTCCTATTTGTCACCAACCGATTTGCCTACTAGTTTATCTTGAAAGTCTCGTTTGGTTAATAAGCCTAACATGATAACTATATCCCGTTTATTTGTCAATTTCCTACCATGCAAGTACCTATTATCCTTTAGTTTGCAAATGAGTACCTAAGTGAAATTAGATAGAATTAACTTAGTTGATTGTTCATCTAGTGGTTTGAATGCCTACGATAACTACTAATTAAGAAAACGAAAGCAAACAACCAAATAAAAGTTCGTCCGGTTATAGATAGTACAATCTCAGAATTAGACCCAAATTACAACGGGGTCATTTACATCACTAAACAACGAGCAACATAAAAGAAATAGTCTTCAAGTAGCATAGTTCACAAATAGCCATAATCACGCAAGGCACACAAGACAGGCAATCACCCAGGGGTTCATCATTAGGCACACCGTCCTCAGGTACCTGTACCTGTCCTTCTTCACCTGTGATGAAAAAGAGGGTGAGTCCTTATGAACTCAGCGAGGGGGAACGAGAAATACGTTTTGAAACTCGTTTTCCGGTTCAATTTATGAAAACTCTTTTTGAAAACATATCACGTATTACAAATAATAAGGTAGGCAATTATAAGAAACAAATCGAGTAACGGATACAAAGTAAGGGAACAGAAATGCCAGTCTTTCCTCCCCGAGGTTCTCTAGGAACCAAGAGAGAGTACTTATACACATAGTAAAAAGGATACGGTGAGCATTTGCTCTCAATATCAATTTCGATTCATTTGGTGCGGCCGACTTCAATAATCCACTTATCACTCCCAAATGGGTGTACTCCGGATGTACCCCGAAACCTACGACCCAACTCTCCGAGGGTGAAATGCCAGGTGAGAGAGGGAATTAGGCCATGGTAGTCACGGTAGCACCGGCAAGTCCGATGCCGCCCGGCGTGCGTGAAACACTACCATGCCACACTGAAAGGTTGCAACATCGTATACAATGCCCATTTATGTCATTTAACATTCCACATTATGAGGTCAACAAAGTAGGTTGCCTCCGAGCAAGTATATGATCACATTTTGACATATTGGCATATAAGGCATTGTAAGAACATATAATCATTTCATATATCCATTTGAAAGCAATTAAACTTTAACGGGCAGCCAAGTAATCATGTTCAAATAAACCATTGAATATCTTTTAACAATTCACATTAGGAGGACAACAAAGTAGGTTGCCTCCGAGCAATTTCAAGATCACATATTGCCAAGTAAACGAACGAGGCATGCTTGACATGAAATTTCACTTTGTAGAACACATAGAGTCATATGAACATTAAACGGGCAGCCCACTAAGCATATAATTTCCACACAATATCTAAATGATCAACACTTAGCAAGACTACCTAGTCATTAGGGTTTCCGTTTCATGCTTAACCATGTGATTAAACCCTAAGTCAACTCAAGTTCATTCACAAGTCATGCATCATTCAATTCAAACATCCTCAAGTACTAAAAACAGTCCACACAACATCCCAACACCACAATTCCAAGCAATTAGCACCACAAGAGGGGTTACAACAATTTTCCAAGCATATAGCTAAGTGAAACCTTTACTGCAATAGGCTGTTTTCCCACAATCAATAGGATAACCAAAAAATCTCCAAATTCAGTGAATAAGATGTCAACTAAAAGATTAAGAAGTTAACTAAACTCAGAAACAAACCTTGCATCAATTGGATTTCAGAATCATTAGTTATGGCCGAAACAGTGAGGTAGCACAAACCTGTCCAGATTTGTACACTTTTCAGAAATTGACGTTTTTGAGGTCCTTATAGTCATTTTTAGCTTTGGTCCATTTCTGAAAAAATTGTCCATAACTGAATAATCTAGTAGAATACCAATTTTCATGAATTTTGGACAACATTTACTAAGTCAAACACGGTTCGCTCCACAAGGTCAGTGCATCTGCCAAAACCTGATTCATTTTCCCAGATTTCCAGATTTGGTCATGTTTTAATGATTTGCCATTTTGAGGACCTTAGAGTCAAAATTAGCTTCGGCCTATTTCTGGGAAAAATGTTCAAAACTGTCCAAACTAGTCACCCACCAATTGTCAAGCATTTTCAACAGCATTTGCTTAGCTAAACTTACCTCGAACAGACTGGTCAGAGAGCTGTCATCCACTTCGACTTCACCTAGCATCATTTTCAAGCCAAGATCTTGCCATGCATGGTTGTTTAAGCTTATGAACGACCATATAGCTCAAGTACAGAAGCAAATACACACATTTATGAGCATGCATGTGAAATTTCAAAGAGTTTTCAAAAGCTTTTAACCCTCACCTTTGCAATCAACCAAAAGATGCACAAAAACCTTGTTGAGGCTCAAATTTCTTCCTCTTCTTGCTTAGCCGAGTTTCCAACTTGGTTTTCTCTATTTTTCCTAGCCTAGTAAGCAATCTCTTAGTACATGCATGTAGTTAGGACTTGAAGAAAAGAAATGGAAGCTTAGTAACTCACCTAGGCCGAAAATGAAGCTTCAATGCACATGCATGAGTGATTTTTGCATCCTAGCTTGTTCAGTTGAGGTCCTTTGCTTGTGGCTTGTTTGGTTTAGCTATCGTGTGAAGAAGAGAAGCTCTGGAGATGAAGAACACAGCCAAAACCAAAATGGAGAGAGAAAATGAGAGGGAGAGAGAGAAATGTGAGGAAAGTGAGAGAAATGAGAGAAAAATGAGGCTTTTTGCAAAAGTTGATGCATGGGTTCAGCCTTGAGATTAGCAATTCTTATTTTTATGTCTTCAAGAGGCATTTTGAAATGTTAGCATGGGCCATGAGTGGTTTGGTCGAAAATGGGAGAAAATTGAGGTGGTTGTGGGCAATTTTTTTTTGCATTGTGTTGAGTGTTTTGTCATAGTTTGTCTAGGACTAATTTTTTTATGCATTTGTGTCATTAGAATTGTCATAGGAATGTTGGGAAATTAGGAAATCTAGGTAAAATAAAATATAGGAATGTTTGTTGATGAGTTGAATTATGAATAGAATAATAGATAGTGGAAAATGTAGGAATAGTTTAGTATTATTTTATTGTTAGTGGAGTTTGTAGAGAATTTGAATTAGGAATATAATATTGGTTAGTGGATTGTGTAGGATTATTTTATTGTCTAGTGCTTTGTGTAGGATTCTTTCTTGATTAACGTGGTAACACGGATTCCTAGGTCTAGGGCATGAATTACGAGATAGACACGAACTACGAGGTAAGACACGAACTACGAGGTACAACACGTATTTCAAGACTAAGGCACATACTTCAAGATAAGTGCATGGATTCTAATGCTAACACACGCAATCCTAGGTGATTGAACGTAGATCAAAATAAGGCACGTAATTCAATGCAATGCACGTAATCCAAGACACGACTCTTAAACCTAGGTTAAGGCACGTAGTTCAAAGTTAATGCAAACGAAACGAAGAGACACACGCAAATCAAGGTCTCGTATGTAAATTAAGGTCATGGCATGTTTATCTAGGTATCGCACGTATATCAAGGATTAGGGTACACAATTTTAGGTTAAGGCACGTATAACGAGGCATGCACAAAAACAAATACAGGGCACGCAAATCGAGGTAAGACATGTTATTCGGGGTCGGGCCTCACAGGCTGGGCCCGCAAACCGAGGGCGTAGGGCTTGTGACCAGGTCTCCGTCGCTCCGGTGCCCATAACTTTTGATCCGTAAGGAGTTACGCGACGCACAGCATACCGTTGGAAAGCTCTACGAGAGCTCTACGATGGGGGTAGCTAGCTAGCTCGCCGTGCACTTTTCGGAGCTCAAAATCGAACGTTTTCATCAGTTTCGGGCTACTTTTCATCTTTTGCTCTGTTTTTCCGTCCCAGATCGTACGTCGTGAGCTGTTAAAAGGACGACAACCTTACTCGCGGCACATTAGAGGACCCTACAATGCGTCGATATCACGTCTTACGAGGATGCTGCGTTGTTGAAGCGGATGGGTTGTCGTTAAGCCGATTGGGCCTTTTGAATGGGCCATATCTCTAGGCTGGGACTGTGAACCGTTAACACATAACGGAATTGTGCCCTCAACATGACGGGTGCGATCATACCAGCACTAATGCACTGGATCCCACCAGAACTCCGAAGTTAAGCGTGTTTGGGCGAGAGTAGTACTAGGATTGGTGACCCCCTGGGAAGTCCACGTGTTGCACCCCCCTTTTCAATTTTTTTTGCACCGGTTAGCGTTGCCAAGATACTTTACCCACCACATTTCTATTATCGAATCCCACGGCACCTTGGGCAAGACAACTTCTCTTCACGTGGAGGCTGGGCTCGCAAACCGAGGGCGTAAGGCTTGTGACCAGGTCTCCGTCGCTCCGGTGCCCATAACTTTTGATCTGTAAGGAGTTACGCGGTGCATAGTATAGCGTTGGTAAGCTCTCCGAGAGCTCTACGACGAGGGCAGCTAGTTAGCTCGCTTTGCCCTTTTCGGAGCTCAAAATCGAACATTTTTATCAGTTTCGGGACATTTTTCTTCTTTTGCTCTGTTTTTCCTTCCCGGATCGTACGTCGTGAGCTGTTAAAAGGACGACAACCTTACTCGCGGCACATTAGAGGACCCTACAATGCGTCGATATCACGTCTTGCGAGGATGCTGCGTAGTTGAAGCGGATGGGTTGTCGTTAAGCCCATGTGGCCTTTTGAATGACCCATCTCTCTAGGCTAGGACTGTGAACTGTTAACACATATAGGAATTGTGCCCTCAACATGACGGGTGCGATCATGCCAGCACTAATGCATTGGATCCCATCAGAACTCCGAAGTTAAGCGTGCTTGGGCGAGAGTAGTCCTAAGATGGGTGACCCCTTGGGAAGTCCTCGTGTTGCACCCCCCTTTTCAATTTTTTTTGCTTCGGGTAGGGTTGCCAAGATACTTTACCCACCACATTTCTATTATCGAATCCCACTGTACCTTGGGCAAGACAACTTCTCTTCACATGGAGGCTGGGCCCGCAAACCGAGGTCGTAGGGCTTGTGACCAGGTCTCCGTCGCTCCGGTGCCCATAACTTTTGATCCGTAAGGAGTTACGTGGCGCACAGCATACCGTTGTAAAGCTCTACGAGAGCTCTACGACGGGGGCAGGTAGCTAGCTCGCCGTGCCCTTTTCGGAGCTCAAAATCAAATGTTTTCATCAGTTTCGCGCTACTTTTCTTCTTTTGCTCTATTTTTCCATCACGGATCGTACGTCGTGAGCTGTTAAAAGGACGACAACCTTACTCGCAGCACATTAGAGGACCCTACAATGCGTCTATATCACGTCTTGCGAGGATGCTGTGTTGTTGAAGCGGATGGGTTGTCGTTAAGCCATTGGGCCTTTTGAATGGGCCATATTTCTAGACTGGGACTGTGAACCGTTAACACATAAAGGAATTGTGCCCTCAACATGACGGGTGCGATCATACCAGCACTAATGCACCGGATCCCATCAGAACTCCGAAGTTAAGCGTGCTTGGGCGACAGTAGTACTAGGATGGGTGACCCCCTGGGAAGTCCTCGTGTTGCACCTCCCTTTTCAATTTTTTTTGCTCCGGTTAGGGTTGCCAAGATACTTTACCCACCACATTTCTATTATCGAATCCCACGGCACCTTGGGCAAGACAACTTCTCTTCACGTGGAGGCTGGGCCAGCAAACCGAAGGCGTAGGGCTTGTGACCAAGTCTCCGTCGCTCCGGTGACCATAACTTTTGATCCGTAAGGAGTTACGCGGCGCACAGCATACTGTTGGAAAGCTCTTTGAGAGCTCTATGACGGGGGCAGGTAGCTAGCTCGCCGTGCCCTTTTCGGAGCTCAAAATCGAACGTTTTCATCAGTTTCGGGCAACTTTTCTTCTTTTGCTCTGTTTTTCCGTCCCGGATCGTACGTCGTGAGCTGTTAAAAGGACGACAACCTTACTCGCGGCACATTAGAGGACCCTACAATGCGTCGATATCACGTCTTGCGTGGATGCTGCGTTGTTGAAGCGGATGGGTTGTCGTTAAACCCATTGGGCCTTTTGAATGGGCCATCTCTATAGGCTGGGACTATGAACCGTTAAAACATAAAGGAATTGTGCCCTCAACATGACGGGTGCGATCATACCAGCACTAATGCACCGGATCCCATCAGAACTCCGAAGTTAAGCGTGCTTGGGCGAGACTTGTACTAGGATTGGTGACCCCCTGGGGAGTCCTCGTGTTGCACCCCCATTTTCAATTTTTTTTGCTCCGGTTAGGGTTGCCAAGATACTTTACCCACCACATTTCTATTATCGAACCTCACGGCACCTTGGGCAAGACAACTTCTCTTCACGTGGAGGCAGTGCCCGCAAACCGAGGGCATAGGGCTTGTGACCAGGTCTCCGTCGCTCCGGTGCCCATAACTTTTGATCCGTAAGGAGTTACGAGGCGGACAGCATACCGTTGGAAAGCTCTCCGAGAGCTCTACTAAGGGGGCAGGTAGCTAGCTCGCCGTGCCCTTTCCGGAGCTCAAAATTGAACTTTTTCATCAGTTTCGAGCTACTTTTCTTCTTTTGCTCTATTTTTCCATCCCGGATCGTACGTCTTGAGCTGTTAAAAGGACGACAACCTTACTCGCAGCACATTAGAGGACCCTAAAATGCGTCGATATCACGTCTTGCGAGGATGCTGCGTTGTTGCAGCGGATGGGTTGTCGTTAAGCCCATCGGGCCTTTTCAATGGGCCATATTTCTAGGCTGGGACTGTGAACTGTTAACACATAAAGGAATTGTGCCCTCAACATGACGGGTGGGATCATACCAGCACTAATGCACCGGATCCCATCAGAACTCCGAAGTTAAGCGTGCTTGGGCGAGAGTAGTACTAGGATGGGTGACCCCCTGGGAAGTCCTCGTGTTGCACCCCCCTTTTCAATTTTTTTTGCTCCGGTTAGGGTTGCCAATATACGTTACCCACCACATTTCTATTATCGAATCCCACGGTACCTTGGGCAAGACAGCTTCTCTTAACGTGGAGGCTGGGCCCGCAAACCGATGGCGTGGGGCTTGTGACCGGGTCTCCGTCGCTCCGGTGCCCATAACTTTTGATCCGTAAGTAGTTACGCGTCGCACAGCATACCGTTGGAAAGCTCTCTAAGAGCTCTACGACGGGGGTAGGTAGCTAGCTCGCCTTGCCCTTTTCGAAGCTCAAAATCGAACGTTTTCATCAGTTTTAGGCTACTTTTCTTCTTTTGCTCTATTTTTCCGTCCCGGATCGTACGTCGTGAGCGGTTAAAAGGACGACAACCTTACTCGCGGCACATTAGAGGACCCTACAGTGCGTCGATATCACGTCTTGCGAGGATGCTGCGTTGTTGAAGCGGATGGGTTGTCGTTATTCCCATTGGGCCTTTTGAATGGACCATATTTCTAGGCTGGGACTGTGAACTGTTAACACATAAAGGAATTGTGCCCTCAACATGACGGGTGCGATCATACCAGCACTAATGCACCGGATCCCATCAGAACTCCGAAGTTAAGCGTGCTTGGGCGAGAGTAGCACTAGGATGGGTGACCCCCTGGGAAGTCCTCGTGTTGCACCCCCATTTTCAGTTTTTTTTGCTCCAGTTTGGGTTGCCAAGATACTTTATCCACCCCATTTCTATTATCGAATCCCACGGCACCTTGGGCAAGACAACTACTCTTCACGTGGAGGCTGGGCCCGCAAACCGAGGGCGAAAGGCTTGTGACCAGGTCTCCGTCGCTCCGGTGCCCATAACTTTTGATCCGTAAGGAGTTACGCAGTGCACAGCATACCGTTGGAAAGCCCTCCGAGAGCTCTATGACGGGGGAAGATAGCTAGCTCGCCTTGCCCTTATCGGAGCTCAAAATCGAACGTTTTCATCACTTTCGGGCTACTTTTCTTCTATTGCTCTATTTTTCCATCCCGGATCGTACGTCGTGAGCTGTTAAAAGGAAGCCAATCTTACTCGCGGCACATTAGAGGACCCTACAATGCGTCGATATCACGTCTTGCGAGGATGCTGCGTTGCTGAAGCGGATGGGTTGTCGTTAAGCCCATTGGGCCTTTTGAATGGGCCATATCTCTAGGCTGGGACTGTGAACCGATTACACATAAAGGAATTGTGCCCCCAACATGACGGGTGCGATCATACCAGCTCTAATGCACCAAATCCCATTAGAACTCCGAAGTTAAGCGTGCTTGGGCGAGAGTAGTACTATGATGGGTGACATCTGGGAAGTCCCCCTGTTGCAACCCCTTCTTCAATTCTTTTTGTACCGGTTAGGGTTGCCCTGATACTTTACTCACCACATTTCTACTATCGAATCCCACGGCACCTTGGGCAAGACAACTTCTCTTCACGTGGAGGCTGGGCCCGCAAACCGAGGGCGTAGGGCTTGCGACCAGGTCTCCGTATCTCCGGTGCCCATAACTTTTGATCTGTAAGGAGTTACGCGGCGCACAGCATACCGTTGGAAAGCTCTTCGAGAGCTCTACGACGGGGGCAACTAGCTAGCTTGCCGTGCCCTTTTCGGCGCTCAAAATTGAATGTTTTCATCAGTTTCGGGCCACTTTTCTTCTTTTGCTCTGTTTTTCCGTCCCGGATCGTACGTCGTGAGCTGTTAAAAGGAAGACAACCTTACTCGCGGCACATTAGAGGACCCTACAATGCGTCGATATCACGTCTTGCGAGGATGCTGCGTTGTTGAAGCGGATGGGTTGTCGTTAAGCCCATTGGGCCTTTTGAATGGGCCATATCTCTAGGCTGGGACTATGAACCGTTAACACATAAAGGAATTGTGCCCTCAATATGATGGGTGCGATCATACAAGAACTAATGCACCGGATCCCATAAGAACTCCGTAGTTAAGCGTGCTTGGGTGAGAGTAGTACTAGGATGGGTGACCCCCTGGGAAGTCCTCGTGTTGCACCCCCCTTTTCAATTTTTTTTGCTCCGGTTAGGGTTGCCAAGATACTTTACCCACCACATTTCTATTATCGAATCCCATGGCACCTTGGGCAAGACAACTTCTCTTCACGTGGAGGCTGGGCCCGCAAACCGAGGGCGTAGGGCTTGTGACCAGGTCTCCGTCGCTCCAGTGCCCATAACATGTGATCCGTAAGGACTTACGCGGCGCACAGCATAATGTTGTAAAGCTCTTCGAGAGCTCTACGACGGGGGCAGCCAGCTAGCTCGCTTTGCCCTTTTTGGAGCTCAAAATAGAACGTTTTCATCAGTTTCGGTCCACTTTTCTTCTTTTGCTCTGTTTTTTCGTCCCGGATCGTACGTTGTGAGCTGTTAAAAGGACGACAACCTAACTCGCGGGACATTAAACGACCCTAAAATGCGTCAATATCAAGTCTTCTAAGGATGCTGCGTTGTTGATGCGGATGGGTTGTCGTTAAGCCCATTAGGCCTTTTGAATGGGCCATATCTCTAGGCTGGGACTGTGAACAGTTAACACGTAAAGAAATTGTGCCCTTAACATGACGGGTGTGATCATACCAGCACTAATGCACCGGATCCCATTAGAACTCCAAAGTTAAACGTGCTTGGGCGAGAGTAGTACTAGGATGGGTGAACCCCTGGGAAGTCCTCGGGTTGTACCCCCATTTTCAATTTTTTTTGCTTCGGATAGGGTTGCCAAGATACTTTACCCACCACATTTCTATTATCGAATCCCACGGTACCTTGGGCAAGACAACTTCTCTTCACGTGGAGGTTGGGCCCACAAACCGAGGGCGTAGGGCTTGTAATCAAGTCTCCGTCGCTCCGGTGCCCATAACTTTTGATCCGTAAGGAGTTACGCGGCGCACAGCATACCGTTGGAAAGCTCTCCGAGAGCTCTACGATGGGGGCAGGTAGCTAGCTCGCCGTGCCCTTTTCGGAGCTCAAAATCGAACGTTTTCATCAGTTTCGGGCTACTTTTCTTCTTTTGCTCTGTTTTTCCGTCCCGGATCGTACGTCGTGAGCTTTTAAAAGGACGACAACCTTACTCGCGGCACATTAGAGGACCCTAAAATGCGTCGATATCACGTCTTGCGAGGATGCTGCGTTGTTGAAGCGGATGGGTTGTCGTTAAGCCCATTGGGCCTTTTCAATGGGCCATCTTTCTAGGCTGGGTCTCTGAACCGTTAACATATAAAGGAATTGTGCCCTCAACATGACGGGTGCGATCATACCAGCACTAATGCACTGGATCCCATCAGAACTCCGAAGTTAAGCGTGTTTGGGCAAGAGTAGTACTAGGATGGGTGACCCCCTGGGAAGTCCTCGTGTTGCACCCCCTTTTCAATTTTTTTTCCTCCGGTTAGGGTTGCCAAGATACTTTACCCACCACATATCTATTATGGAATCCCACGGCACCTTGGCCAAGACAACTTCTCTTCACGTGGAGGCTGGGCCCGCAAACCGAGGGCGTAGGGCTTGTGACCAGGTCTCCGTCGCTCCGGTGTCCATAACTTTTGATCCGTATGGAGTTACGCGGTGCACAGCATACCGTTGTAAAGCTCTCCGAGAGCTCTACGACGGAGGCAGCCAGCTAGCTCGCTTTGCCCTTTTCGGAGCTCAAAATCGAACGTTTTCATCAGTTTCGGGCCACTTTTCTTCTTTTGCCCTATTTTTTCCGTCCCGGATTGTACGTCGTGAGCTGTTAAAAGGACGACAACGTTACTCGCGGCACATTAGAGGACCTTACAATGCGTCGATATCACGTCTTGCGAGGATGCTGCGTTGTTGAAGCGGATGGGTTGTCGATAAGCCCATTGGGCCTTTTAAATGGGCCATATCTCTAGGCTGGGACTGTGAACCGTTAACAGATAAAGGAATTGTACCCTCAACATGACGGGTGCTGTCATACCAGCACTAATGCACCGGATCCCATCAGAACTCTGAAGTTAAGCGTGCTTGGGCGAGTGTAGTACTAGGATGGGTGACCCCCTGGGAAGTCCTCGTGTTGCACCCCCCTTTTCAATTTTTTTTGCTCCGGTTAGGGTTGCCAAGATACTTTACCCACCACATTTCTATTATCGAATCCCACGGCACCTTGGGCAAGACAACTTCGCTTCACGTGGTGGCTGGGCCAGCAAACTGAGGGCGTAGGGCTCGTGACTAGGTCACCGTCGCTCCGGTGCCCATAACTTTTGATCCTTAAGGAGTTACGCGGCGCACAGCATACCGTAGGAAAGCTCTCCGAAAGCTCTACGACGGGGGCAGGTAGCTAGCTCGTCGTGCCCTTTTTGGAGCCCAAAATTGAATATTTTAATCAGTTTCGGGCCACTTTTCTACTTTTGCTCTATTTTTCCGTCCCAGATCGTACGTTGTGAGCTGTTAAAAGGGCGACAACCTTACTCGCGGGACATTAGAGGTCCCTACAATGCGTCGATATCACGTCTTGCGTGGATGCTGCATTGTTGAAGCGGATGGGTTGTCGTTAAGCCCATTGGGCCTTTTGAATGGGCCATATCTCTAGGCTTGGACTGTAAACCATTAACACATAAAGGAATTGTCCCCTCAACATGACGGGTGCGATCATACCAGCACTAATGCACCGGATCCCATCGGAACTCCGAAGTTAAGCGTACTTGGGCGAGAGTAGTACTAGGATGGGTGACCCCCTGCGAACTCCTCGTGTTGCACCCCCCTTTTCAATTTTTTTTGCTCCGGTTTAGGTTGCCAAGATACTTTACCCACCACATTTCTATTATCGAATCCCACGGCACCTTGGGCACGACAACTTTTATTCACGTGGAGGCTAGGCCCGCAAACCGCGGGCGTAGGGCTTGTGACCAGGTCTCCGTCGCTCCGGTGCCCATAACTTTGGATCCGTAAAGAGTTACGCGGCGCACAGCATACCGTTGGAAAGCTCTCCGAGAGCTCTACGACGGGGCAGGTAGCTAGCTTGCCGTGCTCTTTTCGGAGCTAAAAATCGAACGTTTTCATCAGTTTCGGGCCACTTTTCTTCTTTTGCTCAGTTTTTCCGTCCCGGATCGTACGTCGTGAGCTGTTAAAACGACGACATCCTTACTCGCGGCACATTAGAGTACCCTACAATGCGTCGATATCACGTCTTGCGTGGATGCTGCGTTGTTGAAGCGGATGGGTTGTCGTTAAGCCCATTGGGCCTTTTGAATGGGCCATATCTCTCGGCTGGGACTGTGAACCGTTAACACATAAAGGAATTGTGCCCTCAACATGACCGGTGCGTTCATACCAGCACTAATGCACCGGATCCCATCAGAACTCCGAAGTTAAGCGTGCTTGGGCGAGAGTAGTAATAGGATGGGTGACCCCTTGGGAAGTCCTCGTGTTGCACCCCCCTTTTCAATTTTTTTTCCTCCGGTTTGGGTTGCGAAGATACTTTACCCACCACATTTCTATTATCGAATCCCACGACACCTTGGTCAAGACAACTTCACTTCACGTGGAGGCTGGGCCAGCAAACCGAGGGCGTAGGGCTTGTCACCATGTCTCCGTCGCTCCGGTGCCCATAACTTTTGATCCATAAGGAGTTACGAGGTGCACAACATACCGTTGGAAAGATCTCTGAGATCTCTACGGCGGGGGCAGCTAGCTAGCTCGCTGTGCCCTTTTTGGAGCTCAAAATCGAACGTTTTAATCGATTTCGGGCCACTTTTCTTCTTTTGCTCTGTTTTTCCGTCCCGGATCGTACGTCGTGAGCTGTTAAAAGGACGACAACCTTACTTGTGGCACAGTAGAGGACCCTACAATGCGTCGATATCACGTCTTGCGAGGATGTTGCATTGTTGAAGCTGATGGGTTGTCGTTAAGCCCATTGGGCCTTTTGAATGGGCCATCTCTCAAGGCTGGCACTGTGAACCGTTAACACATATAGGAATTGTGCCCTCAACATGACGGGTGTGATCATACCAGCACCAATGCACCGGATCCCATCAGAACCCCGAAGTTAAGGATGCTTGGGCGAGAGTGGTACTAGGATGGGTGACCCCCTGGGAAGTCCTCGTGTTGCAACCCCTTTTCAATTTTTTTTTCTCCGGTTAGGGTTGCCAAGATACTTTACCCACCACATTTCTATTATCGAATCCCACGGCACCTTGGGCAAGACAACTTCTCTTCACTTGGAGGCTGGGCCCGCAAATCGAGGGCGTAGGGCTTGTGACCAGGTCTCCGTCGCTCCGGTGCCCATAACTTTTGATCCGTAAGGAGTTACACGGCGCACAGCATACTGTTGGAAAGCACTTCGAGAGCTCTACGACGGGGGCTGGTAGCTAGCTCGCCGTACCCTTTTCGGAGCTCAATATCGAACGTTTTCATCAGTTTCAGGCCACTTTAATTCTTTTGCTCTGTTTTTTCGTCCCGGATCGTACGTCGTGAGCTGTTAAAAGGACGACAACCTTACTCACGGCACATTAGAGGACCCTACAATGCGTCGATATCACGTCTTGCGAGGATGCTGCGTTGTTGAAGCGGATGGGTTGTCGGTAAGCCCACTCGGCCTTTTGAATGGGCCATATCTCTAGGCTGGGACTGTGAACCGTTAACACATAAAGGAATTGTTCCCTCAACATGACGGGTGCGATCATACCACCACTAATGCACCGGATCGCATCGGAACTCCGAAGTTAAGCGTGCCTGGGCGAGAGTAGTACTAGGATGGGTGACCCCCTGGGAAGTCCTCGTGTTGCACCCCCCTTTTCAATTTTTTTTGCCCCGGTTAGGGTTGCCAAGATACTTTAGCCACCACATTTCTATTATCGAATCCCACGGCACCTTGGGCAAGACAACTTCTCTTCACGTGGAGGCTGGGCCCGCAAACCGAGGGCGTAGGGCTTGTGACCAGGTCTCCGTCGCTCTGGTGCCCATAACTTTTGATCCGTAAGGAGTTACGAGGCGCACAGCATACCGTTGGAAAGCTCTCCCAGAGCTCTACAATGGGGGTAGCTAGGGAGCTCGCTGTGCCCTTTTCGGAGCTCAAAATCGAACGTTTTCATCAGTTTCGGGCCACTTTTCTTCTTTTGCTCTGTTTTTTCGTCCCGGATCGTACGTCGTGAGCTGTTAAAAGGACGACAACCTTACTCGCGGCACATTAGAGGACCCTACAATGCGTCGATATCACGTCTTGCGAGGATGCTGCGTTGTTGAAGTGGATGGGTTGTCGTTAAGCCCATTGGGCCTTTTGAATGGGCCATATCTCTAGGCTGGGACTGTGAACCGTTAACACATAAAGGAATTGTGCCCTCAACATGACGGGTGCAATCATACCAGCACTAATGCACCGGATCCCATCAGAACTCCGAAGTTAAGCGTGCTTGGGCGAGAGTAGTACTAGGATGGGTGACCCCCTGGGAAGTCCTCGTGTTGCACCCCCCTTTTCAATTTTTTTTGCTCCGGTTAAGGTTGCCAAGATACTTTACCCACCATATTTCTATTACCGAATCCCACGGTACCTTGGGCAAGACAACTTCACTTCACGTAGAGGCTGGGCCAGTGTCACGCCCTAACTCGGCCTATAAAGGTTAGACTAGGGTATGATCTAAACATTCAAGTCACGTCTTGTACTTAACCATTCATGAAGATTTAACACTTAATGTTTGGCCTAAACTCTAAAATTTTTCGGTAAACCGGCAGTATAACGACTGTAATTGGGCTCTTTGGTTTGGCCTAATTCTCTAAACACCTCAATTATTCCAATCATTAATCCAATTCCATTAAGGACTCCTATTTGTCACCAACCGATTTGCCTACTAGTTTATCTTGAAAGTCTCGTTTGGTTAATAAGCCTAACATGATAACTATATCCCGTTTATTTGTCAATTTCCTACCATGCAAGTACCTATTATCCTTTAGTTTGCAAATGAGTACCTAAGTGAAATTAGATAGAATTAACTTAGTTGATTGTTCATCTAGTGGTTTGAATGCCTACGATAACTACTAATTAAGAAAACGAAAGCAAACAACCAAATAAAAGTTCATCCGGTTATAGATAGTACAATCTCAGAATTAGACCCAAATTACAACGGGGTCATTTACATCACTAAACAACGAGCAACATAAAAGAAATAGTCTTCAAGTAGCATAGTTCACAAATAGCCATAATCACACAAGGCACACAAGACAGGCAATCACCCAGGGGTTCATTGTTAGGCACACCGTCCTCAGGTACCTGTACCTGTCCTTCTTCACCTGTGATGAAAAAGAGGGTGAGTCCTTATGAACTCAGCGAGGGGGAACGAGAAATACGTTTTGAAACTCGTTTTCCGGTTCAATTTATGAAAACTCTTTTTGAGAACATATCACGTATTACAAATAATAAGGTACGCAATTATAAGAAACAAATCGAGTAACGGATACAAAGTAAGGGAACAGAAATGCCAGTCTTTCCTCCCCGAGGTTCTCTAGGAACCAAGCGAGAGTACTTATACACATAGTAAAAAGGATACGGTGAGCATTTGCTCTCAATATCAATTTCGATTCATTTGGTGCGGCCGACTTCAATAATCCACTTATCACTCCCAAATGGGTGTACTCCGGATGTACCCCGAAACCTACGACCCAACTCTCCGAGGGTGAAATGCCAAGCGAGAGAGGGAATTGGACCATGGTAGTCACGGTAACACCGGCAAGTCCGATGCCGCCCGGCGTGCGTGAAACACTACCATGCCACACTGAAAGGTTGCAACCTCGTATACAATGCCCATTTATGTCATTTAATATTTCACATTAGGAGGTCAACAAAGTAGGTTGCCTCCGAGCAAGTATATGATCACATTTTGACATATTGGCATATAAGGCATTGTAAGAACATATAATCATTTCATATATCCATTTGAAAGCAATTAAACTTTAACGGGCAGCCAAGTAATCATGTTCAAATAAACCATTGAATATCTTTTAACAATTCACATTAGGAGGACAACAAAGTAGGTTTCCTCCGAGCAATTTCAAGATCACATATTGCCAAGTAAACGAACGAGGCATGCTTGACATGAAATTTCACTTTGTAGAACACATAGAGTCATATGAACATTAAACGGGCAGCCCACTAAGCATATAATTTCCACACAATATCTAAATGATCAACACTTAGCAAGACTACCTAGTCATTAGGGTTTCCGTTTCATGCTTAACCATGTGATTAAACCCTAAGTCAACTCAAGTTCCTTCACAAGTCATGCATCATTCAATTCAAACATCCTCAAGTACTCAAACCAGTCCACACAACATCCCAACACCACAATTCCAAGCAATTAGCACCACAAGAGGGGTTACAACAATTTTCCAAGCATATAGCTAAGTGAAACCTTTACTGCAATAGGCTGTTTTCCCACAATCAATAGGATAACCAAAAAATCTCCAAATTCAGTGAATAAGATGTCAACTAAAATATTAAGAAGTTAACTAAACTCAGAAACAAACCTTGCATCAATTGGATTTCAGAATCATTAGTTATGGCCGAAACAGTGAGGTAGCACAAAACTGTCCAGATTTGCACACTTTTCAGAAATTGACGTTTTTGAGGTCCTTATAGTCATTTTTAGCTTTGGTCCATTTCTGACAAAATTGTCCATAACTGAATAATCTAGTAGAATACCAATTTTCATGAATTTTGGACAACATTTACTAAGTCAAACATGGTTCGTTCCACAAGGTCAGTGCATCTGCCAAAACCTGATTCATTTTCCCAGATTTCCAGATTTGGTCATATTTTAATTATTTGCCATTTTGAGGACCTTAAAGTCAAAATTAGCTTCACCCTATTTCTGGGAAAAATTTTCAAAACTGTCCAAACTAGTCACCCACCAATTTTCAAGCATTTTCAACATCATTTGCTTAGCTAAACTTACCTCGAACAGACTGGTCAGAGAGCTGTCATCCACTTCGACTTCACCTAGCATCATTTTCAAGCCAAGATCTTGCCATGCATGGTTGTTTAAGCTTATGAACGACCATATAGCTCAAGTACAGAAGCAAATACACACATTTATGAGCATGCATGTGAAATTTCAAAGAGTTTTCAAAAGCTTTTAACCCTCACCTTTGCAATCAACCAAAAGATGCACAAAAACCTTGTTGAGGCTCAAATTTCTTCCTCTTCTTGCTTAGCCGAATTTCCAACTTGGTTTTCTCTATTTTTCCTAGCCTAGTAAGCAATCTCTTAGTACATGCATGTAGTTAGGACTTGAAGAAAAGAAATGGAAGCTTTGTAACTCACCTAGGCCGAAAATGAAGCTTCAATGCACATGCATGAGTGATTTTTGCATCCTAGCTTGTTCAGTTGAGGTCCTTTGCTTGTGGCTTCCTTGGTTTAGCTATGCTGTGAAGAAGAGAAGCTATGGAGATGAAGAACTCAGCCAAAACCGAAATGGAGAGAGAAAATGAGAGGGAGAGAGAGAAATGTGAGGAAAGTGAGAGAAATGAGAGAAAAATGAGGCTTTTTGCAAAAGTTGATGCATGGGTTCAGCCTTGAGCTTAGCAATTCTGATTTTTATGTCTTCAAGAGGCATTTTGAAATGTTAGCATGGGCCATGAGTGGTTTGGTCGAAAATGGGAGGAAATTGAGGTTGTTTTGGGGAATTTTTTATGCATTGTGTTGAGTGTTTTGTCATAGTTTGTCTAGGACTAATTTTTTTATGCATTTGTGTCATTAGAATTGTCATAGGAATGTTGGGAAATTAGGAAATCTAGGTAGAATAAAATATAGGAATGTTTGTTGATGAGTTGAATTATGAATAGAATAATAGATAGTGGAAAATGTAGGAATAGTTTAGTATTATTTTATTGTTAGTGGAGTTTGTAGAGAATTTGAATTAGGAATATAATATTGGTTAGTGGATTGTGTAGGATTATTTTATTGTCTAGTGCTTTGTGTAGGATTCTTTCTTGATTAACGTGGTGGCACGGATTCCTAGGTCTAGGGCACGAATTACGAGGTAGACACGAACTACGAGGTAAGACACGAACTACGAGGTACAACACGTATTTCAAGACTAAGGCACATACTTCAAGATAAGTGCACGGATTCTAATGCTAACACACGTAATCCTAGGTGAATGAACGTAGATCAAAATAAGGCAGGTAATTCAATACAATGCACGTAATTCAAGACACGACTCTTAAACCTAGGTTAAGGCACGTAGTTCAAAGTTAATGCACACGAAACGAAGAGACACACGCAAATCAAGGTCTCGTATGTAAATTAAGGTCATGGCATGTTTATCTAGGTATCGCACGTATATCAAGGATTAGGGCACACAATTTAGGTTAAGGCACGTATAACGAGGCATGCACAAAAACAAATACAGGGCATGCAAGTCGAGGTAAGACATGTTATTCGGGGTCGGGCCTCACAGGCTGGGCCCGCAAACCGAGGGCGTAGGGCTTGTGACCAGGTCTCCGTCGCTCCGGTGCCCATAACTTTTGATCCGTAAGGAGTTACGCGACGCACAGCATACCGTTGGAAATCTCTCCGTAAGCTCTACGATGGGGGTAGCTAGCTAGCTCGCCGTGCACTTTTTGGAGCTCAAAATCGAACGTTTTCATCAGTTTCGGGCTACTTTTCTTCTTTTGCTCTGTTTTTCTGTCCCGGATCGTACGTCGTGAGCTGTTAAAAGGACGACAACCTTACTCGCGGCACATTAGAGGACCCTACAATGCGTCGATATCACGTCTTGCGAGGAAGCTGCGTTGTTGAAGTGGATGGGTTGTCGTTAAGCCCATTGGGCCTTTTGAATGGGCCATATCTCTAGGCTGGGACTGTGAACCGTTAACACATAAAGGAATTGTGCCCTCAACATGACGGGTGCGATCATACAAGCTCTAATGCACCGGATCCCATCAGAACTCTGAAGTTAAGCGTGCTTGGGCGAGAGTAGTACTAGGATGGTTGACCCCCTGGGAAGTCCTCGTGTTGCACCCCCCTTTTCAATTTTTTTTGCTCCGGTTAGGGTTGCCAAGATACTTTACCCACCACATTTCTATTATCGAATCCCACGACACCTTGGACAAGACAACTTCTCTTCACGTGGAGGCTGGGACCGCAAACCGAGGGCGTAGGGCTTGTGACCAGGTTTCCGTCGCTCCGCTGCCCATAACTTTTGATCCGTAAGGAGTTACGAGGCGCACAGCATACCGTTGGAAAGCTCTCTGAGAGCTCTACGACGGGGGCAGCAAGCTAGCTCGTTGTGCCCTTTTCGGAGCTCAAAATCGAATGTTTTCATCAGTTTCGGGCCACTTTTCTTCTTTTGCTCTGTTTTTCCATCCCGGATCGTACGTCGTGAGCTGTTAAAAGGACGACAACCTTACTCGCGGCATATTAGAGGACCCTACAATGCGTCGATATCACGTCTTGCGAGGATGCTGCGTTGTTGAAGCGGATGGGTTGTCGTTAAGCCCATTGGGCCTTTTGAATGGGCCATATCTCTAGGCTGGGATTGTGAACCGTTAACACATAAAGGAATTGTGCCCTCAACATGACGGGTGCGATCATACCAGCACTAATGCACCGGATCCCATCAGAACTCCGAAGTTAAGCGTGCTTGGGCGAGAGTAGTACTTGGATGGGTGACCCCCTGGGAAGTCCTCGTGTTGCACCCCCCTTTTCAATTTTTTTTGCTCCGGTTAGGGTTGCCAAGATACTTTACCCACCACATTTCTATTATCGAATCCCACGGCACTTTGGGCAAGACAACTTCTCTTCACGTGGAGGCTGGGCCCGCAAACCGAGGGCGTAGGGCTTGTGACCAGGTCTCCGTCGCTACGGTGCCCATAACTTTTGATCCGTAAGGAGTTACGAGGCACACAGCATACCGTTGGAAAGCTCTCCGAGAGCTCTACGACTGGGGCAGGTAGCTAGCTCGCTGTGCCCTTTTCGGAGCTCAAAATCGAACGTTTTCATCAGTTTCGGGCTACTTTTCTTCCTTTGCTCTGTTTTTCCATCCCGGATCGTACGTCGTGAGCTGTTAAAAGGACGACAACCTTACTCGCGGCACATTAGAGGACCCTACAATGCGTCGATATCACGTCTTGCGAGGATGCTGCGTTGTTGAAGCGGATGGGTTGTCGTTAAGCCCATTGGGCCTTTTGAATGGGCCATATCTCTAGGCTTGGACTGTGAACCGCTAACACATAAAGGAATTGTGCCCTCAACATGACGGGTGCGATCATACCAGCACTAATGCACCGGATCCCATCGGAACTCCGAAGTTAAGCGTGCTTGGGCGAGAGTAGTACTAGGATGGGTGACCCCCTGGGAAGTCCTCGTGTTGCACCCCCCTTTTCAATTTTTTTTGCTCCGGTTAGGGTTGCCAAGATACTTTACCCACCACATTTCTATTATCAAATCTCACGGCACCTTGGGCAAGACAACTTCTCTTCACGTGGAGGCTGGGCCCGCAAACCGAGGGCGTAGGGCTTGTGACCAGGTCTCCGTCGCTCCGGTGCCCATAACTTTTGATCCGTAAGGAGTTACGCGGCGCACAGCATACCGTTGGAAAGCTCTCCGAGAGCTCTACGACGGGGGCAGGTAGCTAGCTCGCCGTGCCCTTTTCGGAGCTCAAAATCGAACGTTTTCATCAGTTTCGGGCCACTTTTCTTCTTTTGCTCTGTTTTTCCGTCACGGATCGTACGTCGTGAGTTGTTGAAAGGACGACAACCTTACTCGCGGCACATTAGAGAACCATACAATACGTCGATATCACGTCTTGCGAGGATGCTGCGTTGTTGAAGCGGATGGGTTGTCATTAAGTGTGAGGCCTGACCCCGATTTGCATGCCATGACCTAGGTTTGAGAATTGTGTTTAGTTTTTGTGTGCCTTGTATCGAATTACGTGCATTCATATAGTGTTGCGTGCGTTTAGTTGAAAAAGGTGCGTTCGTCTCGTAGTTCGTGTCGTACCTCGTAGTGCGTGCCCTAGACCTAAGAAAGCGTGCCTTCACGCTAACCGAGAAAGCATCTTACGCGGAACACTAAACTATAAAATAATCCTAAAACAATCCTACAAAATCCACTATCAATATAATAATCCAAATTCCATTCACTAGAAGACAAAAATGCACCAAACACTAGACATTCCTTATTCTTTATTCTTTGTTCTTTTTGCATTTTCAACACACAACAATTAACACCCAAAAGATGACACAGATTCAGCCATTTTATTAGCCTTGGCCGACCATACCATGGTCATGCACAAGGGTTGAGCAAAATTTCTTTATTCTAATGCATGCCAAGACAATTTATGACACAAAGGCATTAAAAATTGTTCAAAAATCCTCCCACTTGCACAAATTTTCGGCCACTTCATCCTTGCCCATCCTAGCAATTTCAAAATATCACATTGGAGACACAAATGCAGAATTTTTGAAGCCCAAGGCCGACATTCCCCTTGAAGATGCAAAAGGCTTCCTTATTTGTCATTTTCTTCATTTCTTTCTTCACATTTCTCTTTCCTCTTCATTCTCTCTCTCCATTTTCGGTTCTTGGCTGAGTTTTCTACCTCCTTGGGTTGTATTCTTCACATCTTGGTTGAGCAAGGTCAAGTAGCCATCGAGAAACCCAAGCAAACAAGCTAGAGCTCGAAATCACTCTTGCATGTGCATTTGAAGCTTCATTTCGGCCTAGGTGAGTTACTAAGCATCCATTTCTTTTCTTCAAGTTCTAATTACTTGCATGCATTAAGAGATTTCTTATTAAGCTAGGAAAAATAGAGAAAAGCTAGTAGGTTTTCGGCTAGGCAAAGAAAAAGGAGAAGATTTGAGCTTCAACAAGGTGGTTGTGCATCTTTTGATTGATTGCAAAGGTGAGGGTTAAAAGCTTTTGAAAACTCTTTGAAATTTCACATGCATGTTCATAAATGTGTATATTTTCTTCTGTACGTGAGTGATGTGGTCGTTCATGAGCTTAAACAACCATGCATGGCAAGATCTTGGCTTGAAAATGATGCTAGGTGAAGTCGAATTCTTGTGACAGCTCTCTGACCAGTGTGTTCGAGGTAAGTTTAGCTAAGCAAATGATGTTTAAAATGCTTGAAAATTGGTGGGTGACTAGTTTGGAAAGTTTTGAACATTTTTCCCAGAAATACAGCGGAGGTAAGTTTGACTATAAGGTCCTAAAAATGACAAAACATTAAAATGTAACCAAATCTGGAAGTCTGGAAATCTGGAAAAATGAATCAGGTTTTGGCAGATGCACTGACCTTGTGGAACGAACCATATTTGACTTAGTAAATGTTGTCCAAAATGCATGAAAGTTGGTGTACTGATATATTTTTCAGTTCTGGACAATTTTGTCAGAAATGGACCAAAGCTAAAAATGACTCTAAGGACCTCAAAAAAGTCAATTTCTGAAAAGTGTGCAAATCTGGACAGTTTTGTGCTACCTCACTGTTTCGGCTATAACTAATGATTCTGAACCCCAATTGATTCAAGGTTTGTTTCTGAGTTTAGTTAACTTCTTAAGATTTAATTTGACATCTTATTCACTGAATTTTGAGATTGTTTGCTTACCCGATTGATTGAGAGAAAACAGCCTACTGCAGTGAGTGTTTCACTTAGCTATATGCATGGAAAACTATTGTAACCTCTCTTGTGGTGCTAATTGCTTGGAATTATGATGTTGTAATATTGCGTGGACTGTTTTGAGTACTTGAGGATGCTTGAATGGAATGATGCATGACTTGAGAATGACTTTGAGTTGACTTAGGGTTTTAATCACACGAATAAGCATGAAATAGAAACCCTAATGACTACGTAGCTTTGCTAAGTGTTGATCTTTGGTTATTGTGTGGAAATTTTATGCTTAGTGGGCTGCCCGTAAATGTGTTATAACTTCAATTATGGTTTTGACGATTGCATGTTGTCAAATAAGCTTTTCTTTCTACCGAACCCACGTAAATGTTGTTGCATGTTGAATAATTCGTATTACTTGATTATATGAGCTTCTTAATGAGTTATATGGTCTGTTTTACATGTGTTACATGGCTGCTCGTTTGATGTTCGTATGACTCTATATGCCTTTCAAGTGAAATAACTTGCCTTATCGTGCCTTGTTCGACTACTTGACAACGTGCGATCTTATAACTGTTCGGAGGCAACCTACTTTGTTGCCCTCCTAATGTGATATGTTAAACGTTATAAATGTGCATCGCATACGAGATTGCAACCTTTCGTGTGGCATGGTAGTGTTTCACGCACGCCGGGAGGCATCGGGCTTGCCGGTGTTACCGTGACTGCCATGGTCCAATTCCCTCTCTCGCTTGGCATTTCACCCTCGGAGAGTTGGGTCTTAGGTTTCGGGGTACATCCGGAGTACACCCATTTGGGAGTGATAAGTGGATTATTGAAGCCGGCCGTACCAAATGATTCGAAGTTGAAATTGAGAGCAAATGCTCACCGTTTCTTTGAAATGATTGGTAATTGTATCAGTTTCTCGATTTGTTTCTTATAATTGCTTACCACATTATTTGTAATATGTGACACGTTTTTAAAAAGGGGTTTTCATAAATGGAATCGGAAAATGAGTGATAAGTCCTCGTGTTGCACCCCCCTTTTCAATTTTTTTTGCTCCGGTTAGGGTTGCCAAGATACTTTACCCACCACATTTCTATTATCGAATCCCACGGCACCTTGGGCAAGACAACTTCTCTTCACGTGGAGGCTGGGCCCGCAAACCGAGGGCGTAGGGCTTGTGACCAGGTCTCCGTCGCTCCGGTACCCATAACTTTTGATCCGTAAGGAGTTACGAGGCGCACAGCATACCGTTGGAAAGCTCTCTGAGAGCTCTATGACGGGGGCAACTAGCTAGCTCGTTGTGCCCTTTTCAGAGCTCAAAATCGAACGTTTTCATCAGTTTCGGGCCACTTTTCTTCTTTTGCTCTGTTTTTCCGTCCCGGATCGTACGTCGTGAGCTGTTAAAAGGAAGACAATCTTACTCGCGGCACATTAGAGGACCCTACAATGCGTCGATATCACGTCTTGCGAGGATGCTGCGTTGTTGAAGCGGATGGGTTGTCGTTAAGCCCATTGGGCCTTTTGAATGGGCCATATCTCTAGGCTGGGACTGTGAACCGTTAACACATAAAGGAATTGTGCCCTCAACATGACGGGTGCGATCATACCAGCACTAATGCACCGGATCCCATCAGAACTCCAAAGTTAAGCGTGCTTGGGCGAGAGTAGTACTAGGATGGGTGACCCCCTGGGAAGTCCTCGTGTTGCACCCCCTTTTTCAATTTTTTTTTGCTCCGGTTAGGGTTGCCAAGATACTTTACCCACCACATTTCTATTATCGAATCCCACGGCACCTTGGGCAAGACAACTTCTCTTCACGTGGAGGCTGGGCCCGTAAACCGAAGGCATAGGGCTTGTGACCAGGTCTCCGTCGCTACGGTGCCCATAACTTTTGATCCGTAGGGAGTTACGAGGCGCACAGCATACCGTTGGAAAGCTCTCCGAGAGCTCTACGACGGGGGCAGGTAACTAGCTCGCCGTGCCCTTTTCGGAGCTAAAAATCGAACATTTTCATCAGTTTCGTGCTACTTTTCTTCTTTTGCTCTGTTTTTCCATCCCGGATCGTACGTCGTGAGCTGTTAAAAGGACGACAACCTTACTCGCGGCACATTAGAGGACCCTACAATGCGTCGACATCACGTCTTGCGAGGATGCTGCGTTGTTGAAGTAGATGGGTTGTCGTTAAGTCCATTGGGCCTTTTGAATGGGCCATATCTCTAGGTTGGGACTGTGAACCGTTAACACAAAAAGGAATTGTGCCCTCAACATGACGGGTGCGATCATACCAGCACTAATGCACCGGATCCCATCAGAACTTCAAAGTTAAGCGTGCTTGGGCGAGAGTAGTACTAGGATGGGTGACACCCTGGGAAGTCCTCGTGTTGCACCCCCCTTTTCAATTTTTTTTGCTCCGGTTAGGTTTGCCAAGATACTTTACCCACCACATTTCTATTATCGAATCCCACGGCACCTTGGGGAAGACAACTTCTCTTCACGTGGAGGCTGGGCACGCAAACCGAGGGCGTAGGGCTTGTGACCAAGTCTCCGTCGCTCCGGTGCCCATAACTTTTGATCCGTAAGGAGTTACGTGACGCACAGCATACCGTTGGAAAGCTCTCCGAGAGCTCTACGACGGGGGCAGGTAGCTAGCTCGCCGTGCCCTTTTCGGAGCTCAAAATCGAACGCTTTCATCAGTTTCGTGATACTTTTCTTCTTTTGCTCTATTTTTTCGACCCGGATCCTACGTCGTGAGCTGTTGAAAGGACGAAAACCTTACTCGCGCCACATTAGAGGACCCTAAAATGCGTCGATATCACGTCTTGCGAGGATGCTGCGTTGTTGAAGCGGATGGGTTGTCGTTAAGCCCATTGGGCCTTTTGAATGGGCCATATCTCTAGGCTGGGACTGTGAACTGTTAAGACAAAGGAATTGTGCCCTCAACATGACGGTTGCGATCATACCAGCACTAATGCACCGGATCCCATTAGAACTCCGTAGTTAAGCGTGCTTGGGCGAGAGTAGTACTAGGATGGGTGACCCGCTGGGAAGTCCTCGTGTTGCACCCCCCTTTTCAATTTTTTTGCTCCGGTTAAGGTTGCCAAGATACTTTACCCACCACATTTCTATTATCGAATCCCACGGCACCTTGGGCAAGACAACTTCTCTTCACGTGGAGGCTGGGCCCGCAAATAGAGGGCGTAGGGCTTCTGACCAGGTCTCCGTGGCTACGGTGCCCATAACTTATGATCCGTAAGGAGTTACGAGGCGCACAGCATACCGTTGGAAAGCTCTCTGAGAGCTCTACGGCGGGGGCAGCTAGCAAGCTTGCTGTGCCCTTTTCGGAGCTCAAAATTGAACGTTTTCATCAGTTTCGGGCCACTTTTCTTCTTTTGCTCTATTTTTCCGTCCCGGATAGTACGTCGTGAGCTGTTAAGAGGACGACAACCTTACTCGCGCCACATTAGAGGACCCTACAATGCGTCGATATCACGTCTTGCGAGGATGCTGCGTTGTTGAAGTAGGTGGGTTGTCGTTAAGCCCATTGGGCCTTTTGAATGGGCCATATCTCTTGGCTGGGACTGTGAACCGTTAACACAGAAAGGAATTGTGCCCTCAACAGGACGGGTGCGATCATACCAGCACTAATGCATCGGATCCCATCAGAACTCCGAAGTTAAGCGTGCTTGGGCGAGAGTAGTACTAGGATGGGTGACCCCCTGGGAAGTCCTCGTGTTGCACCCCCTTTTTCAATTTTTTTTGCTCCGGTTAGGGTTGCCAAGATACTTTACCCACCACATTTCTATTATCGAATCCCACGGCACCTTGGGCAAGACAACTTCTCTTCACGTGGAGGCTGGGCCAGCAAACCGAGGGCGTAGGGCTTGTGACCAGGTCTCCGTCGCTCCGGTACCCATAACTTTTGATCCGTAAGGAGTTACGAGGCGCACAGCATACCGTTGGAAAGCTCTCTGAGAGCTCTACGACGGGGGTAGCTAGCTAGCTCGTTGTGCCCTTTTCAGAGCTCAAAATCGAACGTTTTCATCAGTTTCGGGCCACTTTTCTTCTTTTGCTCTGTTTTTCCGTCCCGGATCGTACGTCGTGAGCTGTTAAAAGGATGACAACCTTACTCGCGGCACATTAGAGGACCCTACAATGCGTCGATATCACGTCTTGCGAGGATGCTGCGTTGTTGAAGCGGATGGGTTGTCGTTAAGCCCATTGGGCCTTTTGAATGGGCCATATCTCTAGGCTGGGACTGTGAACCGTTAACACATAAAGGAATTGTGCGCTCAACTTGACGGGTGCGATCATACCAGCACTAATGCACCGGATCCCATCAGAACTCCAAAGTTAAGCGTGCTTGGGCGAGAGTAGTACTAGGATGGGTGACCCCCTGGGAAGTCCTCGTGTTGCACCCCCCTTTTCAATTTTTTTTTGCTCTAGTTAGGGTTGCCAAGATACTTTACCCACCACATTTCTATTATCGAATCCCCCGGTACCTTGGGCAAGACAACTTCTCTTCACGTGGAGGCTGGGCCCGCAAACCGAAGGCATAGGGCTTGTGACCAGGTCTCCGTCGCTACGGTGCCCATAACTTTTGATCTGTAAGGAGTTACGAGGCGCACAGCATACCGTTGGAAAGCACTCCGAGAGCTCTACGACGGTGGCAGGTAGCTAGCTCGCCGTACCCTTTTCGGAGCTCAAAATCGAACGTTTTCATCAGTTTCGGGCTACTTTTCTTCTTTTGCTCTGTTTTTCCATCTCGGATCGTACGTCGTGAGCTGTTAAAAGGATGACAACCTTACTCGCGGCATATTAGAGGACCCTACAATGCGTCGATATCACGTCCTGCGAGGATGCTGCGTTGTTGAAGGGGATGGGTTGTCGTTAAGGCCATTGGGCCTTTTGAATGGGCCATATTTCTAGGCTGGGCCTGTGAACCGTTAACACATAAAGGAATTGTGCCCTCAACATGATGGGTGCGATCATACCAGTAGTAATGCACCAGATCCCATCAAAACTTCGAAGTTAAGCGTGCTTGGGCGAGAGTAGTACTAGGGTAGGTGACGCCCTGGGAAGTCCACGTGTTGCACCCCTTTTTCAATTTTTTTTGCTCCGGTTAAGGTTGCCAAGATACTTTATCCACCACATTTCTATTATCGAATCCCACGGCACCTTGGGCAAGACAACTTCGCTTAACGTGGAGGGCGGGCATGCAAACCGAGGGCGTAGGGCTTGTGAACAGGTCTCCGTCGCTCCGGTGCCCATAACTTTTGATCCGTAAGGAGTTACGTGACGCACCGCATACTGTTGGAAAGCTCTCCGAGAGCTGTATGACGGGGGCAGCTAGCTTGCTCACTGTGCCCTTTTCAGAGCTCAAAATCGAACGTTTTCATCAGTTTCGGGATACTTTTCTTCTTTTGCTCTGTTTTTTCGTCCTAGATCGTACGTCGTGAGCTGTTAAAAGGACGACAACCTTACTCGCGGCACATTAGAGGACCCTACAATGCGTCGATATCACGTCTTGCGAGGATGCTGCGTTGTTGAAAAGGATGGGTTGTCGTTAAGCCCATTGGGCCTTTTGAATGGGCCATATCTCTAGGCTGGGACTGTGAACCGTTAACACAAAGGAATTGTGCCCTCAACATGACGGTTGCGATCATACCAGCACTAATGCACCGGATCCCATCAGAACTCCGAAGTTAAGCGTGCTTGGACGAGAGTAGTACTAGGATAGGTGACCCCCTGGGAAGTCCTCGTGTTGCACCCCCCTTTTCAATTTTTTTGCTCCGGTTAGGGTTACCAAGATACTTTACCCACCACATTTCTATTATCGAATCCCAGGGCACCTTGGGCAAGACAACTTCTCTTCACGTGGAGGCTGGGCCCGCGAACCGAGGGCGTAGGGCTTGTGACCAGGTCTCCGTCGCTACGGTGACCATAACTTTTGATCCGTAAGGAGTTACGAGGCGCACAGCATACCGTTGGAAAGCTCTCTGAGAGCTCTACGACAGGGGCAGCGAGCAAGCTCGCTGTGCCCTTTTCGGAGCTCAAAATCGAACGTTTTCATCAGTTTCGGGCCACTTTTCTTTTTTTGCTCTGTTTTTCCGTCTCGGATCGTACGTCGTGAGCTGCTAAAAGGAGGACAACCTTACTCGTGGCACATTAGAGGACCCTACAATGCGTCGATATCACGTCTTGCGAGGATGCTGCGTTGTTGAAGCGGATGGGTTGTCGTTAAGCCCATTGGGCCTTTTGAATGGGCCATATCTCTAGGCTGGGACTGTGAAACGTTAACACATAAAGGAATTGTGCCCTTAACATGACGTGTGCGATCATACCAGCACTAATGCACCGTATCCCATCAGAACTCCGAAGTTAAGCGTGCTTGGGGGAGAGTAGTAATAGGATGGGTGACCCCCTAGGAAGTCCTCGTGTTGCACCCCCCTTTTCAATTTTTTTTGCTCCGGTTAGGGTTGCCAAGATACTTTACCCACCACATTTCTATTATCGAATCCCACGGCACCTTGGGCAAGACAATTTCTCTTCACGTGGAGGCTGGGCCCGCAGACCGAGGGCGTAGGGCTTGTGTCGAGGTCTCCGTCCCTACGGTGGCCATAACTTTTGATCCGTAAGGAGTTACGAGGCGAACAGCATACCGTTGGAAAGCTCTCTGAGAGCTCTACGACAGGGGCAGCGAGCTAGCTTGCTTTGCCCTTTTCGGAGCTCAAAATCGAACGGTTTCATCAGTTTTGGGACACTTTTCTGCTTTTGCTCTTTTTTTCCGTCCCGGATCGTACGTCGTGAGTTGTTAAAAGGACGACAACCTTACTCGCGGCACATAAGAGGACCCTACAATGCGTCGATGTCACGTCTTGCGAGGATGCTGCGTTGTTGAAGCGGATGGGTTGTCGTTAAGGCCATTGGCCCTTTTGAATCGGCCATATCTCTAGGCTGGGACTGTGAACCATTAACACATAAAGGAATTGTGCCCTCAACATGACGGGTGCGATCATACCAGCACTAATGCACCGGATCCCATCAGAACTCCGAAGTTAAGCATGCTTGGGCGAGAGTAGTACTAGGATGGGTGACCCCCTGCGAAGTCCTCGTGTTGCACCCCCCTTTTCAATTTTTTTTGCTCCGGTTAGGGTTGCCAAGATACTTTACCCACCACATTTCTATTATCGAATCCCACGGCACCTTGGGCAAGACAACTTCTCTTCACGTGGAGGCTGGGCCCGCAAACCGAGGGTGTAGGGCTTGTGACCAGGTCTCCGTCGCTACGGTGCCCATAACTTTTGATCCGTAAGGAGTTACGAGGTGCACAGCATACCGTTGGAAAGCTCTCTAAGAGCTCTACGACGGGGGCAGCGAGCAAGCTCGCTGTACCCTTTTCGGAGCTCAAAATCGAATGTTTTCATCAGTTTCGGGCCACTTTTCTTCTTTTGCTTTGTTTTTCCGTCCCATATCGTACGTCGTGAGCTGTTAAAAGGACAACAAACTTACTCGCGGCACATTAGAGGACCCTACAATGCGTCGATATCACGTCTTGCGAGGATGCTGCGTTGTTGAAGCTGATGGGTTGTCGTTAAGCCCATTGGGCCTTTTGAAAGGGCCATATCTCTAGGCCGGGACTGTGAACCGTTAACACATAAAGGAATTGTGCCCTCAACATGACGGGTGCGATCATACCAGATCTAATGCACCGGATCCCATCAGAACTCCGAAGTTAAGTGTGCTAGGGCGAAAGTAGTACTAGAATGGCTGACCCCCTGGGAAGTCCTCGTGTTGCACCCCCCTTTTCAATTTTTTATTGCTCCGGTTAGGGTTGCCAACATACTTTATCCACAACGTTTCTATTATCGAATCCCACGGCACATTGGGCAAGACAACTTCGCTTCACATGGAGGCTGGGCCCGCAAACCGAGGTTGTAGGGCTTGTGACCAGGTCTCCGTCTCTACGGTGCCCATAACTTTTGATCCGTAAGGAGTTACGAGGCGCACATCATAATGTTGGAAAGCCCTCCGAGAGCTCTACGACAGGGGCAGGTAGCTAGCTTGCCGTGCCCTTTTCGGAGCTCAAAATCGAACGTTTTCATCAGTTTCAGGCTACTTTTCTTCTTTTGCTCTGTTTTTTCGTCCCGGATCGTACGTCGTGAGTTGTTAAAAGGACGACAACCTAACTCGTGGCACATTAGAGGACCCTACAATGCGTCGATATCACGTCTTGCGAAGATGCTGCGTTGTTGAAGCGGATGGGTTGTCGTTAAGCCCATTGGGCCTTTTGAATGGGCCATATCTCTAGGCTGGGACTGTGAACCGTTAACACATAAAGGAATTGTGCCCTCAACATGACGGGTGCGATCATACCAGCACTAATGCACTGTATCTCATAAGAACTCCGAAGTTAAGCGTGCTTGGGCGAGAGTAGTACTAGGATGGGTGACCCCCTGGGAAGTCCTCGTGTTGCACCCCCCTTTTCAATTTTTTTTGCTCCGGTTAGGGTTGCCAAGATACTTTACCCACCACATTTCTATTATCGAATCCCACGGCACCTTGGGCAAGACAACTTCTCTTCACGTGGAGGCTGGGCCCGCAAACCGAGGGCGTAGGGCTTGTGACCAGATCTCCGTCGCTCCGGTGCCCATAACTTTTGATCCGTAAGGAGTTACGCGGCGCACAGCATACCGTTTGAAAGCTCTCCGAGTGCTCTACGACGGGGGCAAGTAGCTAGCTCGCTGTGCCTTTTTCGGAGCTCAAAATCGAACGTTTTCAAGATACTTTACCCACCACATTTCTATTATCGAATCCCACGGCACCTTGGGCAAGACAATATCTCTTCACGTGGAGGCTGTGCCCGCAAACCGAGGGCGTAGGGCTTGTGACCAGGTCTCCGTCGCTACGGTGCCCATAACTTTTGATCCGTAAGGAGTTACGAGGTGCACAGCATACCGTTGGAAAGCTCTCTGAGAGCTCTACGACCGGGGCAGCGAGCTAGCTTGCTTTGCCCTTTTCGGAGCTCAAAATCGAACGGTTTCTTCAGTATCGGGCCACTTTTCTTCTTTAGCTCTGTGTTTCCGTCCCGGATCGTACATCGTGAGTTGTTAAAAAGATGACAACCTTACTCGCGGCACATTAGAGGACCCTACAATGCGTCGATATCACGTCTTGCGAGGATGCTGCGTTGTTGAAGCGGATGGGTTGTCGTTAAGCCCATTGGGCCTTTTGAATGGGCCATATCTCTAGGCTTCGACTGTGAACCGTTAACACAAAAAGGAATTGTGCCCTCAACATGACGGGTGCGGTCATACCAGCACTAATGCACCTGATCCCATCAGAACTCCGAAGTTAAGCATGCTTGGGCGAGAGTAGAACAAGGATGGGTGACCCCTTGGGAAGTCTTCGTGTTGCACCCCCCTTTTCAATTTTTTTTGCTCCGGTTAGGGTTACCAAGATACTTTACCCACCACATTTCTATTATCGAATCCCACGGCACCTTGGGCAAGACAACTTCTCTTCATGTGGAGGCTGGGCCCGCAAACCGTGGGCGTAGGGCATGTGACCAGGTTTTCGTCGCTCCGGTGCCCATAACTTTTGATATGTAAGAAGTTACGCGACGCACAGCATACCGTTGGAAAGCTCTCCGAGAGCTCTACGACGGGAGCAGGTAGCTAGCTCGCTATTCTCTTTTCGGAGCTCAAAATCGAACGTTATCATCAGTTTCGGGCCACTTTTCTTCTTTTGCTCTGTTTTTCCGTCCCGGATAGTACGTCGTGAGCTGTTAAAAGGACGACAACCATACTCGCGGCACATTAGAGGACCCTACAATGCGTCGATATCATATCTTACGAGGATGCTGCGTTGTTGAAGCGGATGGGTTGTCGTTAAGCCCATTGGGCCTTTTGAATGGGCAATCTCTCTGGACTAGGACTGTGAACCGTAAACAAATAAAGGATTTGCGCCCTCAACATGATGGGTGCGATCATACCAGCACTAATGCACCGGATCCCATCTGAACTCCGAAGTTAAGCGTGCTTGGGTGAGAGTAGTACTAAGATGGGTGACCCCCTAGGAAGTCCTCGTGTTGCACCCCACCTTCTCAATTTTTTTTGCCCCGTTTAGGGTTGCCAAGATACTTTATCCACCACATTTCTATTACCGAATCCCACGGCACCATGGGCAGAACAACTTCTCTTCACGTGGAGGCTGGGCCCGCAAATCGAGGGCGTAGGGCTTGTGACCAGGTCTCCGTCGCTCCGGAGCCCATAACTTTTGATCCGTATTGTGTTACGCGACCCACAGCATATCGTTGGAAACCTCTCCGAGAGCTCTACGACGGGAGCAGGTAGCTCCCTCGCCGTGCCCTTTGCGGACCCCAAAATCGAACGTTTCCATCAGTTTCGGGCTACTTTACTTCTTTTGCTCCGTTTTTGAGTCCCGGATCGTACGTCGTGAGCTGTTAAAAGGACGACAACCTTACTCGCGGCACATTAGAGGACCCTACATTGCGTCGATATCACGTCTTGCAAGGATGCTGCGTTGTTGAAGCGGATGGGATGTCGTTAAGCCCATTGGGCCTTCTGAATGGGCTATCTCTCTATGCTGGACTGTGAACCGTTAACACATAAAGGAATTGTGCCCTCAACATGATGGGTGCAATCATACCAACACTAATGTACCGGATCCTATCAGAACTACGAAGTTAAGCGTGCTTGGGCGAGATTAGTACTAGGATGGGTGACCCCCTGGGAAGTCCTCGTGTTGCACCCCCCTTTTCAATTTTTTTTGCTCCGGTTAAGGTTGCCAAGATACTTTACCCACCACATTTCTATTATCGAATCCCACGGCACCTTGGGCAAGACAACTTCTCTTCACGTGGAGGCTGGGCCCGCAAAACGAGGGCGTAGGGCTTGTGACCAGGTCTCCGTCGCTCCGGTGCCCATAACTTTTGATCCGTAAGGAGTTACGAGGCACACAGCATACCGTTGGAAAGCTCTCTGAGAGCTCTACGAAGGGGGCAGCGAGCTAGCTCGCTGTGCCCTTTTAGGAGCTCAAAATCGAACGTTTTCATCAGTTTTGGGCCACTTTTCTTCTTTTGCTCTGTTTTTCCGTCCCGGATCGTACGTCGTGAGCTGTTAAAAGGACGACAACCTTACTCGCGGCACATTAGAGGACCCTACAATGCGTCGATATCACGTCTTGCGAGGATGCTGCGTTGTTGAAGCGGATGGGTTGTCGTTAAGCCCATTGGGCCGTTTGAATGGGCCATATCTCTAGGCTGGGATTGTGAACCGTTAACACATATAAGAATTGTGCCCTCAACATGATGGGTGCGATCATACCAGCACTAATGCACCGGATCCCATCAGAACTCCGAAGTTAAGCGTGCTAGGGCGAGAGTAGTACTAGGATGGGTGACCCCCTGGGAAGTCCTCGTGTTGCACCCCCCTTTTCAATTTTTTTTGCTCCGGTTAGGGTTGCCAAGATACTTTACCCACCACATTTCTATTATCGAATCCCACGGCACCTTGGGCAAGACAACTTCTCTTCACGTGGAGGCTGGGCCCGCAAACCGAGGTTGTAGGGCTTGTGACCAGGTCTCCGTCTCTACGGTGCCCATAACTTTTGATCCGTAAGGAGTTACGAGGCGCACAGCATAATGTTGGAAAGCCCTCCGAGAGCTCTACGACAGGGGCAGGTGGCTAGCTTGCCCTGCCCTTTTCGGAGCTCAAAATCGAACGTTTTCATCAGTTTCAGGCTACTTTTCTTCTTTTGCTCTGTTTTTTCGTCCCGGATCGTACGTCGTGAGTTGTTAAAAGGACGACATCCTTACTCGGCGCATATTAGAGGACCCTACAATGCGTCGATATCACGTCTTGCGAGGATGCTGCGTTGTTGAAGAGGATGGGTTGTCGTTAAGCCCATTGGGCCTTTTGAATGGGCCATATCTCTAGGCTGGGACTGTGAACTGTAAACACATAAAGGAATTGTGCCCTCAACATGACGGGTGCGATCATACCAGCACTAATGCACTGAATCCCATAAGAACTCCGAAGTTAAGCGTGCTTGGGCGAGAGTAGTACTAGGATGGGTGCCCCCCTGGGAAGTCCTCGTGCTGCACCCCCCTTTTCAATTTTTTTTGCTCCGGTTAGGGTTGCCAAGATACTTTACCCACCACATTTCTATTATCGAATCCCACGGCACCTTGGGCAAGACAACTTCTCTTCACGTGGAGGCTGGGCCCGCAAACCGGGGGCGTAGGGCTTGTGACGAGGTTTTCGTCGCTACGGTGCCCATAACTTTTGATCCGTAAGGAGTTACGAGGCGCACAGCATACCTTTGGAAAGCTCTCTTAGAGCTCTACGACGGGGGTAGCGAGCCAGCATGCTGTGCCCTTTTCGAAGCTCAAAATTGAACGTTTTCATCAGTTTCAGTCAACTTTTCTTCTTTTGCTCTGTTTTTCCGTCCCGGATCGTACGTCGTGAGCTGTTAAAAGGACGACAACCTTACTCGCGTCACATTAGAGGACCCAACAATGCGTCGATATCACGTATTGCGAGGATGCTGCGTTGTTAAAGCGGATGGGTTGTCGTTAAGCCCATTGGGCCTTTTGAATGGGCCATATCTCTAGGCTGGGACTGTCAACCGTTAACACATAAAGGAATTGTGCCCTCAACATGACGGGTGCGATCATACCAGCACTAATGCACCGGATCCCATCAGAACTCCGAAGTGAAGCATGCTTGGGCGAGATTAGTACTAGGATGGGTGACCCCCTGGGAAGTTCTCGTGTTGCACCCCCCTTTTCAATTTTTTTTGCCTCAGTTTGGGTTGCCAAGGTACTTTATCCACCACATTTCTGTTAATTAACCTCACGGCACCTTAGGCAAGACAACTTCTCTTTACGTGGAGGCTGGGCCCGCAAACCGAGGGCGTAGGGCTTGGGACCAGGTCTCCGTCGCTCCGGTGCCCATAACTTTTGATCTGTATGGAGTTACGCGGCGCACATCATATGGTTGGAAAGCTCACCGAGAGCTCTACGACGGGGGCAGGTAGCTAGCTAGCATTGCCCTTTTCGGAGCTCAAAATCGAACGTTTTCATCAGTTTCGGGCTACTTTTCTTCTGTTGCTCTGTTTTGCCGTTTCGGATCGTACGTTGGGAGCTGTTAAAAGAACGACAACCTTACTCGCGGCACATTAGAGGACCCTACAATGCGTCGATATCACGTCTTGCGAGGATGCTGCGATATTGAAGCGGATGGGTTGTCGTTAAGCCCATTGGGCCTTTTGAATGGGCCATATCTCTAGGCTGGGACTGTGAATCGTTAACACATAAAGGAATTGTGCCCTCAACATGACGGGTGCGATGATACCAGCACTAATGCACCGGATCCCATCAGAACTCCGAAGTTAAGCGTGCTTGGGCGAGAGTAGTAATAGGATGGGTGACCCCTTGGGAAGTCCTCGTGTTGCACCCCCCTTTTCAATTTTTTTTGCTCCGGTTAGCGTTGCCAAGATACTTTACCCATCACATTTCTATTAACGAATCCCACGGTACCTTAGGCAAGAAAACTTCGCTTCAAGTAGAGGCTGGGCCCACAAACCGAGGGCGTGGGGCTTGGGACAAGGTCTCCGTTGCTCCGGTGACCATAACTTTTGATCCGTAAGGAGTTACGCGGCACACAGCATACCGCTGGAAAGCTCTCCGAGAGCTCTACGATGTGGGCAGGTAGCTAGCTCGCCGTGCAATTTTCGGTGCTCAGATTCGAACGTTTTCATTAGTTTCGGGCCACTTTTCTTCTTTTGCTCTGTTTTTCCGTCCGGGATCGTACGTCGTGAGCTGTTAAGAGGACGACAACCCTACTCGCGGCACATTAGAGGACCCTACAATGCGTCGATATCACGTCTTACGAGGATGTTGCGTTGTTGAAGCGGATGGGTTGTCGTTAAGCCCATTGGGCCTTTTGAATGGGCCATATCTCTAGGCTGGGACTGTGAACCGTGAATACATAAAGGAAGTGGGCCCTCAACATGACTGGTGCGGTCATACCAGTACTAATGCACCGGATCCCATCAGAACTCCGAAGTTAAGCGTGCTTGGGCGAGAGTAGTACTAGGATGGGTGACCCCCTGGGAGGTCCTCGTGTTGCACCCCCCTTTTCAATTTTTTTTGCTCCGGTTAGGGTTGCCAAGATACTTTACCCACCACATTTCTATTATCGAATCCCACGGCAGCTTGGGCAAGACAACTTCTCTTCACGGGGAGGGTGGACCCGCAAATCGAGGGCGTAGGGCTTGTAACCAGGTCTCCGTCGGTCCGATGCCCATAACTTTTGATCCGTAAGGAGTTACGAGGCGCACAGCTTACCGTTGGAAAGCTCTCTGAGAGCTCTAGGACGGGGGCAGCCAGCTAGCTCACTGTGCCATTTTCGGAGCTCAAAATCGAACATTTTCATCAGTTTCGGGCCACTTTTCTTCTTTTGCTATGTTTTTCCATCCCGGATCGTACGTCGTGAGCTGTTAAAAGGACGACAACCTTACTCGCGGCACATTAGAGGACTCTACAATGCATCGATATCACGTATTGCGAGGATGCTGCGTTGTTAAAGCGGATGGGTTGTCGTTAAGCCCCTTGGGCCTTTTGAATGGGCCATATCTCTAGGCTGGGACTGTGAACCGTTAACACATAAAGGAATTGTGCCCTCAACATGACGGGTGCGATCATACCAGCACTAATGCACCGGATCCCATCAGAACTCCGAAGTTAAACGTGCTTGGGCGAGAGTAGTACTAGGATGGGTGACCCCCTGGGAAGTCCTCGTGTTGCACCCCCATTTTCAATTTTTTTTGCTCCGGTTAGGGTTGCCAAGATACTTTACCCACCACATTTCTATTATCGAATCCCACGGCACCTTGGGCAAGACAACTTCTCTTCACGTGGAGGCTGGACCCGCAAACAGAGGGCGTAGGTCTTCTGACCAGCTCTCCGTTGCTCCGGTGCCCATAACTTTTGATCCGTAAGGAGTTACGCGGCGCACAGCATACCGTTGGAAAGCTCTCCGAGAGCTCTACGATGGGGCTGGTAGCTAGCTCGCCGTGCCCTTTTCGGAGCTCAAAATCAAACGTTTTAATCTGTTTCGTGCCACTTTTCTTCTTTTCCTATGTTTTTCCATCCCGGATCGTACGTCGTGAGCTGTTAAAAGGACGACAACCTTACTCGCGGCACATTAGAGGACCCTACAATGCGTCGATATCACGTCTTGCGAGGATGCTGCGTTGTTGAAGCGGATGGGTTGTCGTTAAGCCCATTGGGCCTTTTGAATGGGCCATATCTCTAGGCTGGGACTGTGAACCGTTCACACATAAAGGAATTGTGCCCTCAACATGACGGGTGCGATCATACCAGCACTAATGCACCAGATCCCATCAGAACTCCGAAGTTAAGCGTGCTTGGACAAGATTATTAATAGGATGGGTGACCCCTTGGGAAGTCCTCGTGTTGCACCCCCCCTTTTCACTTTTTTTTGCTCCGGTTAGCGTTGCCAAGATACTTTACCCACCACATTTCTATTATCGAATCCCACTGCACCTTGGGCAAGACAACTTCTCTTCACGTGGAGGTTTGGCCCGCAAACCGAGGGCGTAGGGCTTGTGACCAGGTCTCCATCGCTCCGGTGCCCATAACTTTTGATCCGTAAGGAGTTACGCGGCACACAGCATACCGTTGGAAAGCTCTCCGAGAGCTCTACGACGGGGGTAGGTAGCTAGCTCGCCGTGCAATTTTCGGTGCTCAGATTCGAACGTTTTCATTAGTTTCGGGCCACTTTTCTTCTTTTGCTCTGTTTTTCCGTCCCGGATCGTACGTCGTGAGCTGTTAAGAGGACGACATCCCTACTCGCGGCACATTAGAGGACCCAACAATGCGTCGATATCACGTCTTGCGAGGATGCTGCGTTGTTGAAGCGGATGGGTTGTCGTTAAGCCCATTGGGCCTTTTGAATGGGCCATATCTCTAGGCTGGGACTGTGAACCGTTAACACATAAAGGAATTGTGCCCTCAACATGACTGGTGCGGTAATACCAGTACTAATGCATCGGATCCCATCAGAACTCCGAAGTTAAGCGTGCTTGGGCGAGAGTAGTACTAGGATGGGTGACCCCCTGGGAGGTCCTCGTGTTGCACCCCCCTTTTCAATTTTTTTTGCTCCGGTTAGGGTTGCCAAGATACTTTACCCACCACATTTCTATTATCGAATCCCACGGCACCTTGGGCAAGACAACTTCTCTTCACGTGGAGGCTGGACCCGCAAATAGAGGGCGTAGGGCTTGTAACCAGGTCTCCGTCGCTCCGGTGCCCATAACTTATGATCCGTAAGGAATTACGCGGCACACAGCATCCCGTTGGAAAACTCTCCGAGAACTCTACGACGGGGGCAGCTAGCTAGCTCACCGTGCCCTTTTCGGAGCTCAAAATCGAACATTTTCATCAGTTTCGGGCCACTTTTCTTCTTTTGCTCTGTTTTTTCGTCCCGGATCGTACGTCGTGAGCTGTTAAAAGGACGACAACCTTACTCGCGGCACATTAGAGAACCCTACAATGCATCGATATCACGTATTGCGAGGATGCTGCGTTGTTGAAGCGGATGGGTTGTCGTTATGCCCATTGGGCCTTTTGAATGGGCCATATCTCTAGGCTGGGACTGTGAACCGTTAACAAATAAAGGAATTGTGCCCTAAACATGACGGGTGCGATCATACCATCACTAATGCACCGGATCCCATCAGAACTCCGAAGTTAACCGTGCTTGGGCGAGAGTAGTACTAGGATGGGTGACCCCCTGGGAAGTCCTCGTGTTGCACCCCCATTTTCAATTTTTTTTGCTCCGGTTAGGGTTGCCAAGATACTTTACCCACCACATTTCTATTATCGAATCCCACGGCACCTTGGGCAAGACAACTTCTCTTCACGTGGAGGCTGGGCCCGCAAACAGAGGGCGTAGGTCTTGTGACCAGGTCTCCGTTGCTCCGGTGCCCATAACTTTTGATCCGTAAGGAGTTACGCGGCGCACAGCATACCGTTGGAAAGCTCTCCGAGAGCTCTACGATGGGGCTGGTAGCTAGCTCGCCGTGCCCTTTTCGGAGCTCAAAATCAAACGTTTTAATCTGTTTCGTGCCACTTTTCTTCTTTTGCTATGTTTTTCCATCCCGGATCGTACGTCGTGAGCTGTTAAAAGGACGAAAACCTTACTCGCGGCACATTAGAGGACCCTACAATGCGTCGATATCACGTCTTGCGAGGATGCTGCGTTGTTGAAGCGGATGGGTTGTCGTTAAGCCCATTGGGCCTTTTGAATGGGCCATATCTCTAGGCTGGGACTGTGAACCGTTAACACATAAAGGAATTGTGCCCTCAACATGACGGGTGCGATCATACCAGTACTAATGCATCGGATCCCATCAGAACTCCGAAGTTAAGCGTGCTTGGGCGAGAGTAGTACTAGGATGGGTGACCCCCTGGGAGGTCCTCGTGTTGCACCCCCCTTTTCAATTTTTTTTGCTCCGGTTAGCGTTGCCAAGATACTTTACCCACCACATTTCTATTATCGAATCCCACGGCACCTTGGGCAAGACAACTTCTCTTCACGTGGAGGCTGGGCCCGCAAATAGAGGGCATAGGGCTTGTAACCAGGTCTCCGTCGCTCCGGTGCCCATAACTTTTGATCCGTAAGGAGTTACGCGGCGCACAGCATACCGTTGGAAAACTCTCCGAGAACTCTACGACGGGGGCAGCTAGCTAGCTCACCGTGCCCTTTTCGGAGCTCAAAATCGAACATTTTCATCAGTTTCGGGCCACTTTTCTTCTTTTGCTCTGTTTTTTCGTCCCGGATCGTACGTCGTGAGCTGTTAAAAGGACGACAACCTTACTCGTGGCACATTAGAGGACCCTACAATGCGTCGATATCACGTATTGCGAGGATGCTGCGTTGTTGAAGCGGATGGGTTGTCGTTATGCCCATTGGGCCTTTTGAATGGGCCATATCTCTAGGCTGGGACTGTGAACCGTTAACAAATAAAGGAATTGTGCCCTAAACATGACGGGTGCGATCATACCATCACTAATGCACCGGATCCCATCAGAACTCCGAAGTTAACCGTGCTTGGGCGAGAGTAGTCCTAGGATGCGTGACCCCCTGGGAAGTCCTCGTGTTGCACCCCCATTTTCAATTTTTTTTGCTCCGGTTAGGGTTGCCAAGATACTTTAACCACCACATTTCTATTATCGAATCCCCCGGCACCTTGGGCAAGACAACTTCTCTTCACGTGGAGGCTGGGCCCGCAAACAGAGGGCGTAGGTCTTGTGACCAGGTCTCCGTTGCTCCGGTGCCCATAACTTTTGATCCGTAAGGAGTTACGCGGCGCACAGCATACCGTTGGAAAGCTCTCCGAGAGCTCTACGATGGGGCTGGTAGCTAGCTCGCCGTGCCCTTTTCGGAGCTCAAAATCAAACGTTTTAATCTGTTTCGTGCCACTTTTCTTCCTTTGCTCTGTTTTTCAATCCCGGATCGTACGTCGTGAGCTGTTAAAAGGACGACAACCTTACTCGCGGCACATTAGAGGACCCTACAATGCGTCGACATCACGTCTTGCGAGGATGCTGCGTTGTTGAAGCCGACGGGTTGTCGTTAAGCCCATTGGGCCTTTTGAATGGGCCATATCTCTAGGCTGGGACTGTGAACCATTAACACATAAAGGAATTGTGCCCTCAACATGACGGGTGCGATCATACCAGCACTAATGCACCGGATCCCATCAGAACTCCGAAGTTAAGCATGCTTGGGCGAGAGTAGTACTAGGATGGGTGAACCCCTGGGAAGTCCTCGTGTTGCACCCACCTTTTCAATTTTTTTTGCTCCGGTTAGGGTTGCCAAAATACTTTACCCACCACATTTCTATTATCGAATCCCACGGCACCTTGGGCAAGACAACTTCTCTTCACGTGGAGGCTGGGCCCGCAAACCGAAGTCGTAGTGCTTGTGACCAGGTCTCCGTCGCTCCGCTGCCCATAACTTTTGATCCTTAAGGAGTTACGCGGCGCACAGCATACCGTTGGAAAGCTCTCCGAGAGCTCTCCGACGGGGGCAGCTCGCTAGCACGCCGTGCCCTTTTCCGAGCTCAAAATTGAACATTTTCATCAGTTTTGGGCCACTTTTCTTCTTTTGCTCTGTTTTTTCATCCCGGATCGTACGTCGTGAGCTGTTAAAAGGACGACAACCTTACTCGCGGCACATTAGAGGACCCTACAATGCGTCAATATCATGTCTTGCGAGGATGCTGCGTTATTGAAGCGGATGGGTTGTCGTTAAGCCCATTGGGCCTTTTGAATGGGCCATATCTCGAGGCTAGGACTGTGAACCGTTAACACATAAAGAAATTGTGCCCTCAACATGACGGGTGCGATCATACCAGCACTAATGCACCGGATCCCATCAGAACTCCGAAGCAAAGCGTGCTTGGGCGAGAGTAGTACTAGGATGGGTGACCCCCTGCGAAGTCCTCGTGTTGCACCCCCTTTTGAACCCCCTTTTTCAATTTTTTTTGCTCCGGTTAGCGTTGCCAAGATACTTTACCCACCACATTTCTATTATCGAATCCCACGGCACCTTGGGCAAGACAACTTCTCTTCACGTGGAGGCTGGGCCCGCAAACCGAGGGCGTAGGGCTTGTGACCAGGTCTCCGTCGCTCCGGTGCCCATAACTTTTGATCCGTAAGGAGTTACGCGGCACAAAGCATACTGTTGGAAAGCACTCTGAGAGCTCTACGACGGGGACAGCTAGCTAGCTCGCCGTGCCCTTTTTGGAGCACAAAATCGAACGTTTTCATCAGTTTCTGGCCACTTTTCTTCTTTTGCTCTGTTTTTCCGTCCCGGATCGTACGTCGTGAGCTGTTAAAAGGACGACAACCTTACTCGCGGCACATTAGAGGACCCTACAATGCGTCGATATCATGTCTTGCGAGGATGCTGGGTTGTTGAAGCGGATGGGTTGTCGTTAAGCCCATTGGGCCTTTTGAATGGGCCATATCTCTAGGCTGGGACTGTGAACCATTAACACATAAAGGAATTGTGCCCTCGACATGACGGGTGCGATCATACCACCACTAGTGCACCGGACCCCAGCAGAACTCCGAAGTTAAGCGTGCTTGGGGGAGAGTAGTACTAGGATGGGTGCTCCCCTGGGAAGTCCTCGTGTTGCACCCCCTTTTCAATTTTTTTTGCTCCGGTTAGCGTTGCCAAGATACTTTACCTACCACATTTCTATTATCGAATCCCACGGCACCTTGGGGAAGACAACTTCGCTTCACGTGGAGGCTAGGCCCGCAAACCGAGGGCGTAGGGCTTGTAACCAGATCTCCGTCGCTCCGGTGCACATAACTTTTGATCCGTGAGGAGTTACACGGCGCACAGCATACTGTTGGAAAGCTCTCCAAGAGCTTTACGACGGGGGCTGGTAGCTAGCTCGCTGTGCCCTTTTCGCAGCTCAAAATCGAACGTTTTCATCAGTTTTGGGCCACTTTTCTTCCTTTGCTCTGTTTTTTCATCCCGGATCGTACGTCGTGAGCTGTTAAAAGGATGACAAACTTACTCGCTGCACAATAGAGGACCCTACAATGCGTCGATATCACGTTTTGCGAGGATGCTGCGTTGTTGAAGCTGATGGGTTGTCGTTAAGCCCATTGGGCCTTTTGAATGGGGCATATCTCTAGGTTGGGACTGTGAACCGTTAACACATAAAGGAATTGTGCCCTCAACATGACGGGTGCGATCATACCAGCACTAATGCACCGGATCCCATCAGAACTCCGAAGTTAAGCGTGCTTGGGCGAGAGTAGTACTCTAGGATGGGTGACCCCCTGGGAAGTCCTCGTGTTGCACCCCCTTTTGTACCCCCTTTTTGAATTTTTTTTTGCTCCGGTTAGGGTTGCCAAGATACTTTACCCACCACATTTCTATTATCTAATCCCACGGCACCTTGGGCCAGACAACTTCTCTTCACATGGAGGCTGGGACAGCAAACCGAGGTCGTAGGGCTTGTGACCAGTTCTCCGTCGCTCCGGTGCCTATAACTTTTGATCCGTAAGGAGTTACATGGCGCACAGCATACCGTTGGTAAGCTCTCCGAGAGCTCTACGACGGGGGAAACTAGCTAGCTCGCGGTGCCCTTTTCGGAGCTCAGAATCGAACGTTTTCATCAATTTTGGGCCAGTTTTCTTCTTATGCTCTGTTTTTCCGTCCCGTATCGTACGTCGTGAGCTGTTAAAAGGACGACAACCTTACTCGCGGCACATTAGATGACCCTACAATGCGTCGATATCACGTCTTGCGAGGATGCTGCGTTGTTGAGGCGGATGGGTTGTCGTTAAGCCCATTCGGCCTTTTGAATGGGCCATATCTCTAGGCTGGGACTGTGAACCGTTAACACATAAAGGAATTGTGCCCTCAACATGACGGGTGCGATCATACCAGCACTAATGCACCGGATCCCATCAGAACTCCGAAGTTAAGCGTGCTTGGGCGAGAGTAGTACTAGGATGGGTGACCCCCTGGGAAGTCCTCGTGTAGCACCCTGCTTTTCAATTTTTTTTGCTCCGGTTAGCGTTGCCAAGATACTTTACCCACCACATTTCTATTATCGAATCCCACGGCACCTTGGGCAAGACAACTTCTCTTCACGTGGAGGCTGGGCCCGCAAACCGAGGGCGTAGGGCTTGTGACCAGGCCTCCGTCGCTCCGGTGCCCATAACTTTTGATCCGTAAGGAGTTACGCGGCGCACAGCATACCGTTGGAAAGCTCTCCGAGAGCTCTACGATGGGGGCAGGTAGCTAGCTCGCCGTGCCCTTTTCGGAGCTCAAAATCGAACGTTTTCATCAGTTTCGGGCTACTTTTCTTCTTTTGCTCTGTTTTTCTGTCCCGGATCGTACGTCGTGAGCTGTTAAAAGGACGACAACCTTACTCGCGGCACATTAGAGGACCCTACAATGCGTCGATATCACGTCTTGCGAGGATGCTGCGTTGTTGAAGCGGATGGGTTGTCGTTAAGCCCATTGGGCCTTTTGAATGGGCCATATCTCTAGGCTGGGACTGTGAACCTTTAACACATAAAGGAATTGTGCCCTCAACATGACGGGTGCGTTCATACCAGCACAAATGCACCGGATCCCCTCAGAACTCTGAAGTTAAGCGTGATTGGGCGAGAGTAGTACTTGGATGGGTGACCCCGTGGGAAGTCCTCGTGTTGCACCCCCCTTTTCAATTTTTTTTGCTCCGGTTAGGGTTGCCAAGATACTTTACCCACCACATTTCTATTATCGAATCCCACGGCACCTTGGGCAAGACAACTTCTCTTCACGTGGAGGCTGGGCTCGCAAACTGAGGGCGTAGGGCTTGTGACCAGGTCTCCGTCGTTTCGGTGCCCATAACTTTTGATCCGTAAGGAGTTACGCGGCGCACAGCATACCGTTGGAAAGCTCTCTGAGAACTCTACGACGGGGGCAACTAGCTAGCTCGCCGTGCCCTTTTCGGAGCTCAAAATCAAATGTTTCATCAGTTTTGGGCCACTTTTCTTCTTTTGCTATGTTTTCCCGTCACGGATCGTACGTCGTGAGCTGTTAAAAGGACGACAACCTTACTCGCGACACATTAGAGGACCCTACAATGCGTCGATATCACGTCTTGCGAGGATGCTGCGTTGTTGAAGCGGATGGGTTGTCGTTAAGCCCATTGGGCCTTTTGAATGGGCCATATCTCTAGGCTGGGACTGTGAACCGTAAACACATAAAGGAATTGTACCCTCAACATGACGGGTGCGTTCATACCAGCACTAATGCACTGGATCCCTTCAGAACTCCGAAGTTAAGCGTGCTCGGGCGAGAGTAGTACTAGGATGGGGGGCCCCGTGGATAGTCCTCGTGTTGCACCCCCCTTTTCAATTTTTTTTGCTCTGGTTAGGGTTGCCAAGATACTTTACCCACCACATTTCTATTATCGAATCCCACGGCACCTTGGACAACACAACTTCTCTTCACGTGGAGGCTGGGCTCGCAAACCTAGGGCGTTGGGCTTGTGACCAGGTATCCGTCGTTTCGGTGTCCATAACTTTTGGTCCATAATGAGTTACGCGCCGCACAGCATACCGTTGGAAAGCGCTCCGAGAACTCTACGACGGGGGCAGCTAGCTAGCTCGCCGTGCCCTTTTCGGAGCTCAAAATCAAATGTTTCATCAGTTTCGGGCCACATTTCTTCTTTTGCTATGTTTTTCCGTCCCGGATCGTACGTCGTGAGCTATTAAAAGGAAGACAACCTTACTCGCGACACATTAGAGGACCCTACAATGCGTCGACAGCACGTCTTGCGAGGACGCTGGGTTGTTGAAGCGGATGGGTTGTCATTAAGCTCATTGGGCTTTTTGAATGGGCTATATCTCTAGGCTGGGACTGTGACCCGTTAACACAAAAAGGAATTGTGCCCTCAACATGACGGGTGTGATCATACCAGCACTAATGCACTGGATCCCATCAGAACTCTGAAGTTAAGCGTGTTTGGGCGAGAGTAGTACTAGGATGGGTAACCCTTGGGAAGTCTTCGTGTTGCACTCCCCTTTTCAATTTTTTTTGCTCCGGTTATGGTTGCCAAGATACTTTATCCACCACAATTCTATTATCGAATCCCACGACAACTTGGACAAGACAACTTCTCTTCATGTGGAGGCTGGGCCCGCATACGGAGGGTGTAGGGCTTGTGACCAGGTCTCCGTCGCTCCGGTGCCCATAACTTTTGATCCGTAAGGAGTTACACGGCGCACAGCATACCGTTGGAAAGCTCTTCGAGAACTCTACGATGGGGGCAGCTAGCTAGCTCACCGTGCCCTTTTCGGAGCTCAAAATCGAACGTTTTCATCAGTTTCGGGCCACTTTTCTTCTTTTGCTCTGTTTTTCCGTCCCGGATCGTACGTCGTGAGCTGTTAAAAGGACGACAACCTTACTCGCGGCACATTAGAGGACCCTACAATGCGTCAATTTCACGTCTTGCGAGGATGCTGCGTTGTTGAAGCAGATGGGTTGTCGTTAAGCCCATTGGGCCTTCTGAATGGGCCATATCTCTAGGCTGGGACTGTGAACCGTTAACACATAAAGGAATTGTGCCCTCAACCTGACGGGTGCGATCATACCAGCACTAATGCACCGGATCCCATCAGAACTCCGAAGTTAAGCGTGCTTGGGCGAGAGTAGTACTAGGATGGGTGACCCCCTGGGAAGTCCTCGTGTTGCACCCCATTTTGCACCCCCTTTTTCAATTTTTTTTTGCTCCGGATAGGATTGCCAAGATACTTTACCCACCACATTTCTACTATCGAACCCCACGGCACCTTGGGCAACACAACTTCTCTCCACGTGGAGGCTGGGCCCGCAAACCGAGGGCGTAGGGCTTGTGACCAGGTCTCCGTCGCTCCGGTTCCCATAACTTTTGATCTGTAAGGAGTTACGCGGCGCACAGCATACCGTTGGAAAGCTCTCCGAGAACTCTACGGCGGGGGCAGCCAGCTAGCTCGCCGTGCCCTTTTCGGAGCTCAAAATCGAATGTTTTCATCAGTTTCGGGCCACTTTTCTTCATTTGCTCTGTTTTTCCGTCCCGGATCGTACGTCGTGAGCTGTTAAAAGGACGACAACCTTACTCGCGGCACATTAGAGGACCCTACAATACGTCAATATCACGTCTTGCGAGGATGCTGCGTTGTTGAAGCGGATGGGTTGTCGTTAAGCCCATTGGGCCTTTTGAATGGGCCATATCTCTAGGCTGGGACTGTGAACCGTTAACACATAAAGAAATTCTGCCCTCAACATGACGGGTGCGATCATACCAGCACTAATGCACCGGATCCCATCAGAACTCCGAAGTTAAGCGTGCTTGGGCGAGTGTAGTACTAGGATGGGTGACCCCCTGGGAAGTCCTCGTGTTGCACCCCATTTTGCACCCCCTTTTTCAATTTTTTTTTGCTCCGGATAGGATTGCCAAGATACTTTACCCACCACATTTCTATTATCGAATCCCACGGCACCTTGGGCAACACAACTTCTCTCCACGTGGAGGCTGGGCCCACAAACCGAGGGCGTAGGGCTTGTGGCCAGGTCTCTGCCGCTCCGGTGCCCATAACTTTTGATCCGTAAGAAGTTACGAGGCGCACAGCATACCGTTGCAGAGCTCTCTGAGAGCTCTACTACGGGGGCAGCTAGCTAGCTTGCTGTACTCTTTTCGGAGCTCAATATCGTACCTTTTTATCAGTTTCGGGCTACTTTTCTTCTTTTGCTCTATTTTTCCGTCCCGGATCGTACGTTGTGAGCTGTTAAAAGCACGACAACCTTACTCACGGCACATTAAAAGACCCTACAATGCGTCGATATCACATCTTGCGAGGATGCTGCGTTGTTGAAGCGAATGGGTTGTCGTTAAGCCCATTAGGCCTTTTGAATGGGCCATATCTCTAGGCTGGGACTGTGAACCTTTAATACATAAAGGAATTGTGTCCTCAACATGACGGGTGTGATCATACCAGCACTAATGCACCGGATACCGTCAGAACTCCGAAGTTAAGCGTGCTTGGGCGAGAGTAGTACTAGGATGGGTGACCCCCTGGGAAGTCCTCGTGTTGCACCCCCTTTTGCACCTTCTTTTTCAATTTTTTTTGCTCCGGTTAGGGTTGCCAAGATACTTTACCCACCACATTTCTATTATCGAATCCCACGGCACCTTGGGCAAGACAACTTCTCTTCACGTGGAGGGTGGGCCCGCAAACCGAGGGCGGAGGACTTGTGACGAGGTCTCCGTCGCTCCGATGCCCATAACTTTTGATCCGTAAAGAGTTACGCGGCGCACAACATTCCGTTTGAAAGCTCTCCGAGAGTTCTACAACGGGGGCAGCAAGCTAGCTCGCCGTGCCCTTTTCGGAGCTCAAAATCGAACGTTTCATGAGTTTCGTGCCACTTTTCTTCTTTTGCTCTGTTTTTCCGTCCCGGATCGTACGTCGTGAGCTGTTAAAAGGACGACAACCTTACTCGCTGCACATTAGAGGACCCTACAATGCGTCGATATCAGGTCTTGCGAGGATGCTACGTTGTTGAAGCGGATGGGTTGTTGTTAAGCCCATTGGGCCTCTTGAATGGGCCATATCTCTAGGCTGGGACTGTGAAACGTTAACACATAAAGAAATTGTGGCCTCTACATGACGGGTGCGATCATACCAGCACTAATGCACCGGATCCCATCAGAACTCCGAAGTTAAGCGTGCTTGGGCGAGAGTAGTACTAGGATGGGTGACCCCCTGGGAAGTTCTCGTGTTGCACCCCCTTTTGCACCCCCCTTTTCAATTTTTTTTGCTCCGGTTAGGGTTGTCAAGATACTTTACCCACCACATTTCAATTATCGAATCCCACGGCACCTTGGGCAAGACAACTTATCTTCACGTGAAGGGTGGGCCCGCAAACCGAGGGCGTAGGGCTTGTGACCAGGTCTCCGTCGCTCCGGTGCCCATAACTTTTGATCCGTAAGGAGTTACGAGGCGCACAGCATACCGTTGGAAAGCTCTCTGAGAGCTCTACGACTGGGGCAGCTAGCTAGCTCGCTTTGCCCTTTTCGTAGCTCAAAATCGAACGTTTTCATCAGTTTCGGGCCACTTTTCTTCTTTTGCTCTGTTTTTCCGTCCCGGATCGTACGTCGTGAGCAGTTAAAAGGACGACAACCTTACTCGCGGCAAATTAGAGGACCCTACAATGCGTCGAAATCTCGTCTTGCAAGGATGCTGGGTTGTTGAAGCGGATGGGTTATCGTTAAGCCCATTGGACCTTCTGAATGGGCCATCTCTCTAGGCTGGGTCTGTTAACCGTTAACACATGAAGGAATTGTGCCCTCAACATGACGGGTGCGATCATACCAGCACTAATGTACCGGATCCCATCAGAACTCCGAAGTTAAGTGTTCTTGGGCGAGAGTAGTACTCGGATGGGTGACCCCCTGGGAAGTCCTCGTGTTGCACACCCCTTTTCAATTTTTTTTGCTCCGGTTAGGGTTGCCAAGATACTTTATCCACCGCATTTCTATTATCGAATCCCACGGAACCTTCGGCAAGACAACTTCTCTTCACATGGAGGGTGGGCCCGCAAACCGAGGGCGTAGGGCTTGTGACCACGTCTCCTTCGCCCCTGTGCCGATAACTTTTGATCCGTAACCAGTTTCAAGGCGCACAACATACCGTTGAAGAGCTCTCTGAGAGCTCTACGACGGGTGTAGCTAGCTAGCTCGCTTTGCCCTTTCCGGAGCTCAAAATCGAACATTTTCATTAGTTTCGGGCCATTTTTATTCTTTTGCTCTGTTTTTCCGTCCCAGATCGTACGTCGTGAGCTGTTAAAAGGATGACAACCATACTCGTGGCACATTAGAGGGCCCTACAATGCGTCGATATCACGTCTTGCGAGGATGATACGTTATTGAAGCAGATGGGTTGTCGTTAAGCCCATTGGGCCTTTTGAATGGGCTATCTCTCTAGGCTGCGACTGTGAACCGTTAACAAATAAAGGAATTGTGCCCTCAACATGACGGGTGCGATCATACCAGCACTATTGCACCGGATCCCATCAGAACTCCGAAGTTAAGCGTGCTTGGGCGAGAGTAGTATTAGGATGGGTGACCCCTTGGGAAGTCCTCGTGTTGCACCCCCATTTTCAATTTTTATTTCCCCTGTTAAGGTTGCCAAGATTCTTTATCCACCACATTTCTATTACCGAATCGCACGGCACCTTGGGCAAGACAACTTCTCTTCACGTTGAGGCTGGGCCTGCAAACCAAGGGCGTAGGGCTTGTGACCAAGTCTCCGTCGCTCCGGTGCCCATAACTTTTGATCCGTAAGGAGTTACAAGGAGCACAACATACCGTTGGAAAGCTCTCTGAGAGCTCTACGACGCGGGCAGCTAGCTAGCCTGCTGTGCCCTTTTCGGAGCTCAAAATCGGACGGTTTCATCAATTTCGGGCCACTTTTCTTCTTTTGCTCTGTTTTTCCATCCCGGATCGTACGTCGTGAGCTGGTAAAAGGACAACAACCTTACTCGCGGCACATTAGAGGGCCCTACAAGGGGTCGATATCACGCCCTGCTAGGATGCTGCGTTGTTGAAGCGGATGGGTTGTCGTTAAGCCCATTGGGCCTTTTGAATGGGCCATATCTCAAGGATGGGACTGTGAACCGTTAACACATAAAGGAATTGTGCCCTCAACAAGACGGGTTCGATCATACCAGCACTAATTCACCGGATCCCATCAGAACTCCGAAGTTAAGCGTGCTTGGGCGAGAGTAGTACTAGGATGGGTGACCCCTTGGGAAGTCCTCGTGTTGCACCCCCCTTTTTAATTGTTTTTGCCCCGATTAGGGTTGCCAAGATACTTTATCCACCACATTTCTATTATCGAATCCCACGGCACCTTGGGCAAGACAACTTTGCTTCACGTGGAGGCTGGGTCCGCAAACCGAGGGCGTAGGGCTTGTGACCCGGTCTCCGTCGCTTCGGTGCCCATAACTTTTGATCCGTAAGGAGTTACGTGGCGCACATCATACCGTTTGAAAGCTCTCTGAAAGCTCTACGACGGGGGCAGCTAGCTAGCTTGCTGTGCCCTTTTCGGAGCTCAAAATCGAACGTTTTCATTAGTTTCGGGCCACTTTTCTTCTTTTGCTCTTTTTTTCCGTCCCGAATCGTACGTCGTGAGCTGTTAAAATGACAACAACCTTACTCGCGGCACATTAGAGGACCCTACAATGCGTCGATATCACGTCTTGCTAGGATGTTGCGTTGTTGAAGCGGATGGGTTGTCCGTAAGCCCATTGGGCCTTTTGAATGGGTCATACCTCTAGGCCGGGACTGTGAACCGTTAACACATAAAGGAATTGTGCCCTCAACATGACGGGTGCGATCGTACCCGCACTAATGCAACAGATCCCATCAGAACTCCGATGTTAAGCGTGTTTGTGTGAGAGTAGTACTAGGATAGGTGACCCCTTGGGAAGTCCTCGTGTTGCACCCCCCCTTTTCAAATTTTTTTGCCCCGGTTAGGGTTGCCAAGATACTTTATCCTCCACATTTCTATTATCGAATCCCACGACACCTTGGGCAAGGCAGCTTCTCTTCACGTGGAAGCTAGGCCCGCAAATCGAGGGCGTAAGGCTTGGGACCAGGTCTCCGTCGCTCCGGTGCCCATAACTTTTGATCCGTAAGGAGTTACGAGGCGCACAGCATACCATTGGAAAGCTCTCTGAGAGCTCTACGACGGGGGCAGCCAGTTATCTTGCTGTGCCCTTTTCGGAGCCCAAAATCTAACGTTTTCATTAGCTTCGGTCCGCTTTTCTTCTTTTGCTCTGTTTTTCCGTCCCGGATGGTCCGTCGTGAGCTGTTAAATGGACGACAACCTTACTCGAGGCACATTAGAGGACCCTACAATGCGTCGATATCACGTCTTGCGAGGATGCTGCGTTGTTGAAGTGGATGGGTTGTCGTTAAGCCCATTGGGCCTTTTGAATGGGCCATATCTCTAGGCTGGGACTGCGAACCGTTAACACATAAAGGAATTGTGCCCTGAACATGATGGGTGCGATCATACCATCACTAATAGACCGGATCCTATTAGAACTCCGAAGTTAAGCGTGCTTGGGCGAGAGTAGTACTAGGATGGGGGGCCCCTTGGGAAGTCTTCGTGTTGTACCCCCCTTTTCAATTATTTTTGCTCCGGTTAGGGTTGCCAAGATACTTACCCACCACATTTCTATTATCGAATCGCACGGCACCTCGGGCAAGACAACTTCGCTTCACGTGGAGGCTGGGCCCGCAAACCGAGGGCGTAGGGCTTGTGACCAGGTCTCCGTCGCTCCGGTGCCCGTAACTTTTGGTCCGTAAGGAGTTTCGCGACGCACAGCATACCGATGGAAAGCACTCTGAGAGCTCTACGACAGGGGTAGCCAGCTAGCTCGCTGTGCCCTTTTCAGAGCTCAAAATCGAACGTTTTCATTAGTTTCGGGCCCCTTTTCTTCTTTTGCTCTATTTTTCCGTCCCGGATCGTATGTCGTGAGCTGTTAAAAGGACGACAACCTTACTCGTGGCACATTAGAGGACCCTACAATGCGTCGATATCACGTCTTGCGAGGATGCTGCGTTGTTGAAGCGGATGGGTTGTCGTTAAGCCCATTGGGCCTTTTGAATGGGCCATATCTCTAGGCTGGGACTGTGAACCGTTAACACATAAAGGAATTGTGCCCTCAACATGACGGGTGCGATCAGACCAGCACTAATGCACCGGATCCCATCAGAATTCCAAAGTTAAGCGTGCTTGGGCGAGAGTAGTACTAGGATGGGTAACCCCTTGGGAAGTCCTCGTGTTGCACCCCCCTTTTCAATTTTTTTTGCTCCGGTTAGGGTTGCCAAGATACTTTACCCACCACATTTCTATTATCGAATCCCACGGCACCTTGGGCAAGACAACTTCTCTTCACGTGGAGGCTGGGCCCGCAAACCGAGGGCGTAGGGCTTGTGACCAGGTCTCCGTCGTTCCGGTGCCCATAACTTTTGATCCGTAAGGAGTTACGAGGCGCACAGCATACCGTTGGAAAGCTCTCTGAGAGCTCTACGACGGGGGCAGCCAACTAGCTCGTTGTGCCCTTTTCAGAGCTCAAAATCGAACGTTTTCATTAGTTTCGGGCCACTTTTCTTCTTTTGCTCTGTTTTTCCGTCCCGGATCGTACTTCGTGAGCTGTTAAAAGGACGACAACCTTACTCGCGGCACATTAGAGGACCCTACAATGCGTCGATATCACGTCTTGCGAGGATGTTGTGTTGTTAAAGCAGATGGGTTGTCGTTAAGCCTATTGGGCCTTCTGAATGGGCCATATCTCTAGGATGAGACTGTGAACCGTTAAGAAATAAAGGAATTGTGCCCTCAACATGACGGGTGCGATCATACCAGCACTAATGCACCGGATCCCACCAGAACTCCGAAGTTAAGCGTGCTTGGGCGAGAGTAGTAGTAGGATGGGTGACCCCTTGGGAAGTCCTCGTGTTGCACCCCCCTTTTCAATTTTTTTTGCTCCGATTAGGGTTTCCAAGATACTTTGTCCACCACATTTCTATTATCGAATCCCACGGCACCTTGGGCAAGTCAACTTTTCTTCACGTGGAGGCTGGGCCCGCAAACCGAGGGCGTAGGGCTTGTGACCAGGTCTCCGTCGCTCCGGTGCCCATAACTTTTGATCCGTAAGGAGTTACGAGACGCACAGCATACCGTTGGAAAGCTCTCTAAGAGGTCTACGACAGGGGCAGCCAGCAAGCTTGCTATGCTCTTTTTGGAGCTCAAAATCGAACGTTTTCATTAGTTTCGGTCCACTTTTCTTCTTTTGCTCTGTTTTTCTGTCCCGGATCGTACGTCGTGAATTGTTAAAAGGACGACAACCTTACTCGCGGCACATTAGAGGACCCTACAATGCGTCGATATCACGTCTTGCGAGGATGCTGCGTTGTTGAAGCAGATGGGTTGTCGTTAAGCCCATTGGGCCTTTTGAATGGGCCATATCTCTAGGCTGGGACTGTGAACCGTTAACACATAAAGGAATTGTGCCCTCAACATGACGGGTGCGATCATACCAGCACTAATGCACCGGATCCCATCAGAACTCCGAAGTTAAGCGTTCTTGGGCGAGAGTAGTACTAGGATGGGTGACCCCTTGGGAAGTCCTCGTGTTGCACCCCCCTTTTCAATTTTTTTTGCTCTGGTTAGGGTTGCCAAGATACTTTACCCACCACATTTCTATTATCGAATCCCACGGCACCTTGGGAAAGACAACTTCTCTTTACATGGAGGCTGGGCCCGCAAACCGAGGGCGTAGGGCTTGTGATCAGGTCTCCGTCGTTCCGGTGCCCATAACTTTTGATCCGTAAGGGGTTATGAGTCGCACAGCATACCGTTGGAAAGCTCTCTGAGAGCTCTACGACGGGGGCAGTTATCAAGCTCGCTGTGCCCTTTTCGGAGCTCAAAATCGAACGTTTTCATTAGTTTCGGGACACTTTTCTTCTTTTGCTCTGTTTTTCCGTCCCGGATCGTACGTCGTGAGCTGTTAAAAGGACGACAACCTTACTCGCGGCACATTAGAGGACCCTACAATGTGTCGATATCACGTCTTCTGAGGATGCTGCGTTGTTGAAGCGGATGGGTTGTCGTTAAGCCCATTGGGCCTTTTGAATGGGCCATATCTCTAGGCTGGGACTGTGAACCGTTAACACATAAAGGAATTGTGCCCTCAACATGACGGGTGCGATCATACCAGCACTAATGCACCGGATCCCATCAGAACTACGAAGTTAAGCGTGCTTGGGCGAGAGTAGTACTAGGATGGTTGACCCCTTGGGAAGTCCTCGTGTTGCACCCCCCTTTTCAATTTTTTTTGCTCCGGTTAGGGTTGCCAAGATACTTTACCCACCACATTTCTATTATCGAATAGCTCGGCACCTTGGGCAAGACAACTTCTCTTCACGTGGAGGCTGGGCCCGCAAACCGAGGGCGTAGGGCTTGTGACCAGGTCTCCGTCGCTCCGGTGCCCATAACTTTTGATCCGTAAGGAGTTCCGAGGCGCACAACATACCGTTGGAAAGCTCTCTGAGAGCTCTACGATGGGGGTAGCTAGCTAGCCTGCTGTGCCCTTTTCGGAGCTCAAAATCGGACGTTTTCATCAGTTTCGGGCCATTTTTCTTCTTTTGCTCTGTTTTTCTGTCCCGAATCGTACGTCGTGAGCTGTTAAAAGGACGACAACCTTACTCGGGGCACATTAGAGGACCATACAATGCGTCAATATCACGTCTTGCGAGGATGCTGCATTGTTGAAGCGGATGGGTTGTCGTTAAGCCCATTGGGTCTTCTAAATCGGCCATCTCTCTAGGCTAGGACTGTGAACCGTTAACACATAAACTAATTGTGCCCGCAACATGACGGGTGCGATCATACTAGCACTAATACACCGGATCCCATCAGAACTCCGTAGTTAAGCGTGCTTGGGGGAGAGTAGTACTAGGATGGGTGATCCCTTGGGAAGTCCTTGGGTTGCACCCCCATTTTCAATTTTTTTTTGCTCCTGTTAGGGTTGCCAAGATACTTTATCCACCACATTTCTATTATCGAATCCCACGGCACCTTGGGTTAGACAACTTCGCTTCACGTGGAGGCTGGGCCCGCAAACCGAGGGCGTAGGGCTTGTGACCAGGTCTCCGTCGCTCCGGTGCCCATAACTTTTGATCCGTAAGGAGTTACGAGGCGCACATCATACCGTTTCAAAGCTCTCTGAGAACTCTACGACAAGGGCAGCTAGCTAGCTGGCTGTGCCCTTTTCGGAGCTCAAAATCGAACGTTTTCATCAGTATCGGGCCACTTTTCTTCTTTTGCTCTGTTTTTCCGTCCCGAATCGTACGTCGTGAGCTGTTAAAAGGACGACAACCTAACTCGCGGCACATTAGAGGACCCTACAATGCGTCTATATCACGTCTTGCGAGGATGATGCGTTGTTGAAGCGGATAGGTTGTCGTTAAGCCGATTGGGCCTTTTGAATGGGCCATATCTCTAGGCTGGGACTGTGAACCGTTAACACATAAAGGAATTGTGCCCTCAACATGACGGGTGCGATCATACCAGCACTAATGCACCGGATCCCATCAGAACTCCAAAGTTAAGCGTGCTTGGGCGAGAGTAGTACTAGGATGGGTGACCCCTTGGGAAGTCCTCGTGTTGCACCCCCCTTTTCAATTTTTTTTGCTCCGGTTAGGGTTGCCAAGATACTTTACCCACCACATTTCTATTATCGAATCCCACGGCACCTTGGGAAAGACAACTTCTCTTCACGTGGAGGCTGGGCCCGCAAACCGAGGGCGTAGGGCTTGTGACCAGGTCTCCGTCGCTCCGGTGCCCATAACTTTTGATCCGTAAGGAGTTACGAGGCGCACAGCATACCGTTGGAAAGCTCTCTGAGAGCTCTACGATGGGGGCAGCCAGCTAGCTCGCTGTGCCCTTTTCAGAGCTCAAAATTGAACGATTTCATTAGTTTCGGGCCACTTTTCTTCAATTGCTCTGTTTTTTCGTCCCAGATCGTACGTCGTGAGCTGTTAAAAGCACGACAACCTTAATCGCGGCACATTAGAGGACCGTACAATGCGTCGATATCACGTCTTGCGAGGATGCTGCGTTGTTGAAGCGGATGGGTTGTCGTTAAGCCCATTGGGCCTTTTGAATGGGCCATATCTCTAGGCTGGGACTGTGAACCGTTAACACATAAAGGAATTGTGCCCTCAACATGACGGGTGCGATCATACCAGCACTAATGCACCGGATCCCATCAGAACTCCGAAGTTAAGCGTGCTTGGGCGAGACTAGTACTAGGATGGGTGACCCCTTGGGAAGTCCTCGTGTTGCACCCCGCTTTTCAATTTTTTTGCTCTGGTTAGGGTTGCCAAGATACTTTATCCACCACATTTCTATTACCGAATCCCACGGTACCTTGGGCAAGACAACTTCGCTTCACGTGGAAGCTGGGCCCGCAAACCGAGGGCGTAGGGCTTGTGACCAGGTCTCCGTCGTTCCGGTGCCCATAATTTTTGATCCGTAAGGAGTTACGTGGCGCACAGCATACCGTTGGAAGGCTCTCTGGGAGCTCTACGACGGGGGCAGCTAGCTAGCTTGCTTTGCCCTTTTCGGAGCTCAAAATCGAATGTTTTCATTAGTTTCGGGCCAGTTTTCTTCTTTCGCTCTGTTTTTCCATCCCAGATCGTACGTCGTGAGCTGTTAAAAGGACGACAACCTTACTCGCGGCACATTAGAGGACCCTACAATGCGTCGATATCACGTCTTGCGAGGATGATGCGTTGTTGAAGCGGATGGGTTGTCGTTAAGCCCATTAGGCCTTCTGAATGGGCCATCTCTCTAGGTTGGGTCTGTGAACCGTTAACAAATAAAGGAATTGTGCCCTCAACATGACGGGTGCGATCTTACCAGCACTAATGCACCAGATCCCATAAGAACTCCGAAGTTAAGTGTGCTTGGGTGAGAGTAGTACTAGGATGGGTGACCCCCTGGGAAGTCCTCTAGTTGCACCCCCCTTTTCAATTTTTTTTGCTCCGGTTAGCGTTGCACCGATACTTTATCCACCACATTTCTATTATCGAATCCCACGGCACCTTGGGCAAGACAACTTCGCTTCACGTGGAGGGCGGGCCTGCAAACCGAGGGCGTAGGGGTTGTGAGCAGGTCTCCGTCGCTCCGGCGCCCATAACTTTTGATCCGTAAAGAGTGACGCGCACAGCATACCGTTGGAAAGCTCTCTGAGAGCTCTACGACAGGGGCAGCTAGCTAGCTCGATGTGCCCTTTTCGGAGCTCAAAATCGAACGTTTTCATTAGTTTCGGGCCACTTTTCTTCTTTTGCCCTATTTTTCCGTCCCGGATCGTACGTCGTGAGCTGTTAAAAGGACGACAACCTTACTCGCGGCACATTAGTGGACCCTACAATGCGTCGATATCCCGTCTTGCGAGGATGCTGCGTTGTTGAAGCGGATGGGTTGTTGTTAAGCCGATTGGGCCTTTTGAATGGGCCATATCTCTAGGATGGGACTGTGAACCGTTAACACATAAAGGAATTGTTCCCTCAATATGACGGGTGCGATCATACCAGCACTAATGCACCGGATCCCATCAGAACTCTGAAGTTAAGCGTGCTTGGGCGAGAGTAGTACTAGGATGGGAGACCCCTTGGGAAGTCCTCGTGTTATACCCCCCTTTTCAATTTTTTTCGCTCCGGTTAGGGTTGCCAAGATACTTTACCCACCACATTTCTATTATCGAATCGCACGGCACCTTGGGCAAGACAACTTCTCTTCACGTGGAGGCTGGGCCCGCAAACCGTGGGCGTAGGGCTTGTGACCAGGTCTCCGTCGCTCCGGTGCCCATAACTTTTGATCCGTAAGGAGTTACGCTGCGCACAGCATACCGTTGGAAAGCACTCTGAGAGCTCTACGACAGAGGTAGCTAGTTAGCTCGCTTTGCCCTTTTCGGAGCTCAAAATCGAACGTTTTCATTAGTTTCGGGCCACTTTTCTTCTTTTGCTCTGTTTTTCCGTCCCGGATCGTACGTCGTGAGCTGTTAAAAGGACGACAACCTTACTCGTGGCACATTAGAGGACCCTACAATGTGTCGATATCACGTCTTGCGAGGATGCTGCGTTGTTGAAGCGGATGGGTTGTCGTTAAGCCCATTGGGCCTTTTGAATGGGCCATATCTCTAGGCTGGGACTGTGAACCGTTAACACATAAAGGAATTGTGCCCTCAACATGACGGGTGCGATCATACCAGCACTAATGCACCGGATCCCATCAGAACTCCGAAGTTAAGCGTGCTTGGGCGAGAGTAGTACTAGGATGGGTGACCCCTTGGAAGTCCTCGTGTTGCACCCCCCTTTTCAATTTTTTTTGCTCCGGTTAGGGTTGCTAAGATACTTTACCCACAACATTTCTATTATCGAATCCCACGGCACCTTGGGCAAGACAACTTCTCTTCACGTGGAGGCTGGGCCCGCAAACCGAGGGCGTAGGGCTTGTGACCAGGTCTCCGTCGCTCCGGTGCCCATAACTTTTGATCCGTAAGGTGTTACGTGGCGCACAGCATACCGTTGGAAAGCTCTTTGAGAGCTCTACGACTGGGGCAGCTAGCTAGCTCGCTTTGCCCTTTTCGTTGTTCAAAATCGAACGTTTTCATCAGTTTTGGGCCACTTTTCTTCTTTTGCTCTGTTTTTCCGTCCCGGATCGTACGTCGTGAGCTGTTAAAAGGACGACAACCTTACTCGCGGCACATTAGAGGACCCTACAATGCGTCGATATCACGTCTTGCGAGGAAGCTGCGTTGTTGAAGCGGATGGATTGTCGTTAAGCCCATTGGGCCTTTTGAATGGGCCATATCTCTAGGCTGGGACTGTGAACTGTTAACAAATAAAGGAATTGTGCCCTCAACATGACGGGTGCGATCATACCAGCACTAATGCACCGGATCCCATCGGAACTCCGAAGTTAAGCGTGCTTGGGCGAGAGTAGTACTAGGATGGGTGACCTCATGGGAAGTCCTCGTGTTGCACCCCCTTTTCAATTTTTTTTACTCCGGTTAGGGTTGCCAAGATACTTTACCCACCACATTTCTATTATCGAATCCCACGGCACCTTGGGCAAGACAACTTCTCTTCACGTGGAGGCTGGGCCCGCAAACCGAGGGCGTAGGGCTTGTGACCAGGTCTCCGTCGCTCCGGTACCCATATCTTTTGATCCGTAAGGAGTTACGAGGCGCACAGCATACCGTTGGAAAGCTCTCTGAGAGCTCTACGACCGGAGCAGCAAGCTAGCTTGCTTTACCCTTTTCGGAGCTCAAAATCGAACGTTTTCATCAGTTTCGGGCCACTTTTTTTCTTTTGCTCTGTTTTTCCATCCGGGATCGTACGTCGTGAGCTGTTAAAAGGATGAAAACCTTACTCGCGGCACATTAGAGGACCCTACAATGCGTCGATATCACGTCTTGCTAGGATGCTGCGTTGTTGAAGCGGATGGGTTGTCGTTAAGCCCATTGGGCCTTTTGAATGGGCCATATCTCTAGGATGGTACTGTGAACCGTTAACACATAAAGGAATTGTGCCCTCAACATGACGGGTGCGATCATACAAGCACTAATGCACCAGATCCCATCAGAACTCCGAAGTTAAGTGTGCTTGGGTGAGAGTAGTACTAGGATGGGTGACCCCCTGGGAAGTCCTCGTGTTGGACTCCCCTTTTCAATTTTTTTGCTCTGGTTAGGGTTGCCAAGATACTTTACACACCACATTTCTAATATCGAATACCACGGCACCTTGGGCAAGACAACTTCTCTTCACCTGGAGGTTGGGCCCGCAAACCAAGGGCGTCGGGCTTGGGACCAAGTCTCCGTCGCTTCGGTGCCCATAACTTTTGATCCGTAAGGAGTTACGAGGCACACAGCATACCGTTGGAAAGCTCTCTGAGAGCTCTACGACGGGGGCAGCAAGCCTGCTCTGCCCTTTTCGGAGCTCAAAATCGAACGTTTTCATTAGTTTTGGGCCACTTTTCTTCTTTTGCTCTGTTTTTCCGTCCCGAATCGTACGTCGTGAGCTGTTAAAAGGACGACAACCTTACTCGCGGCACATTAGAGGACCCTACAATGCGTCGATATCACGTCTTGCGAGGATGATGCGTTGTTGAAGCGGATGGGTTGTCGTTAAGCCCATTGGGCCTTTTGAATGGGCCATATCTCTAGGATGGGACTGTGAACCGTTAACACATAAAGGAATTGTGCCCTCAATATGACGGGTGCGATCATACCAGCACTAATGCACCGGATCCCATCAGAACTCCGAAGTTAAGCGTGCTTGGGCGAGAGTAGTACTAGGATGGGAGAGCCCTTGGGAAGTCCTCGTGTTCCACCCCCCTTTTCAATTTTTTTCGCTCCGGTTAGGGTTGCCAAGATACTTTACCCACCACATTTCTATTATCGAATCCAACGGCATCTTGGGCAAGACAACTTCTCTTCACGTGGAGGCTGGGCCCGCAAACCGAGGGCGTAGGGCTTGTGACCAGGTCTCCGTCGCTCCGGTGCCCATAACTTGTGATCCGTAAGGAGTTACGAGGCGCACAACATACCGTTGGAAAGCTCTCTGAGAGCTCTACGACAGGGGCAGCGAGCAAGCTCGCTGTGCCCTTTTCGGAGCTCAAAATCGAACGTTTTCATTAGTTTCGGGCCACTTTTCTTCTTTTGCTCTGTTTTTCCGTCCTGGATCGTACGTCGTGAGCTGTTAAAAGGACGACAACCTTACTCGTGGCACATTAGAGGACCCTACAATGCGTCGATATCACGTCTTGCGAGGATGCTGCGTTGTTGAAGGGGATGGGTTGTCGTTAAGCCCATTGGGCCTTTTGAATGGGCCATATCTCTAGGCTGGGACTGTGAACCGTTAACACATAAAGGAATTGTGCCCTCAACATGACGGGTGTGATCATACCAGCACTAATGCACCGGATCCCATCAGAACTCTGAAGTTAAGCGTGCTTGGGCGAGAGTAGTACTAGGATGGGTGACCCCGTGGGAAGTCCTCGTGTTGCACCCCCCTTTCTAATTTTTTTGCTCCGTTTACGGTTGCCAAGATACTTTACCCACCACATTTCTATTATCGAATCCCCCGGCACCTTGGGGAAGACCACTTCGCTTCACGTGGAGGCTGGGCCCGTAAACCGAGGGCGTAGGGCTTGTGACCAGGTCTCCGTCGTTCCGGTGCCCATAACTTTTGATCCGTAAGGAGTTACGAGGCGCACAGCATACTGTTGGAAGGCTCTCTGAGAGCTCTACGACGGGGGCAGCTAGCTAGCTCGCTTTGCCCTTTTCGGAGCTCAAAATCGAACGTTTTCATCAGTTTTGGGCCAGTTTTCTTCTTTTGCTCTGTTTTTCCATCTTGGATCGTACGTCGTGAGCTGTTAAAAGGAGGACAACCTAACTCGCGGGACATTAGAGGACCCTACAATGCGTCGATATCACGTCTTGCGAGGATGCTGCGTTGTTGAAGCGGATGGGTTGTCGTTAAGCCCATTGGGCCTTTTGAATGGGCCATATCTCTAGGCTGGGACTGTGAACCGTTAACACATAAAGGAATTGTGCCCTCAACATGACGGGTGCGATCATGCCAGCACTAATGCACCGGATCCCATCAGAACTCCGAAGTTAAGCGTGCTTGGGCGAGAGTAGTACTAGGATGGGTGACCCCCTGGGAATTCCTCGTGTTGCACACCCCTTTTCAATTTTTTTACTCCGGTTGGGGTTGCCAAGATACTTTACCCACCACATTTCTATTATCGAATCCCACGGCACCTTGGGCAAGACAACTTCTCTTCACGTGGAGGCTGGGCCCGCAAACCAAGGGAGTAGGGCTTGTGACCAGGTCTCCGTCGCTCCGGTGTCCATAACTTTTGATCCGTAAGGACTTACGAGGCGCACAGGATACCGTTGGAAAGCTCTCTGAGAGCTCTACGACGAGGGCAGCCAGCTATCTTGCTGTGCCCTTTTCAGAGCTCAAAATCGAACGTTTTCATTAGTTTCGGGCCACTTTTCTTCTTTTGCTCTGTTTTTCCGTCCCGGATCGTACGTCGTGAGCTGTTAAAAGGACGACAACCTTACTCGCTACACATTAGAGGACCCTACAATGTTTCGATATCACGTCTTGCGAGGATGATGCGTTGTTGAAGCGGATGGGTTGTCGTTAAGCCCATTGGGCCTTTTGATTGGGCCATATCTCTAGGCTGGGACTGTGAACCGTTAACACATAAAGGAATTGTGCCCTCAATATGACGAGTGCGATCATACCAGTACTAATGCACCGGATCCCATCAGAACTCCGAAGTTAAGCGTGCTTGGGCGAGAGTAGTACTAGGATGGGTGACCCATTGGGAAGTCCTCGTGTTGCACCCCCCTTTTCAATTTTTTTTGCTCCGGTTAGGGTTGCCAAGATACTTTACCCACCACATTTCTATTATCGAATCCCACGGCACCTTGGGAAGGACAACTTCTCTACACGTGGAGGCTGGGCCCGCAAACCGAGGGCGTAGGGCTTTTGACCAGGTCTCCGTCGTTCCGGTGCCCATAACTTTTGATCCGTAAGGAGTTACGAGGCGCACAGCATACCGTTGGAAACCTCTCTGAGAGCTCTACGATGGGGGCAGCTAACTAGCTTGCTATGCCCTTTTCGGAGCTCAAAATCGAACGTTTTCATTAGATTCGGGCCACTTTTCTTCTTTTGCTCTGTTTTTCCGTCCCGGATCGTACGTCGTGAGCTGTTAAAAGGACGACAACCTTACTTGCGGGACATTAGAGGACCCTACAATGCGTCGATATCACGTCTTGCGAGGATGCTGCGTTGTTGAAGCGGATGGGTTGTCGTTAAGCCCATTGGGCCTTTTGAATGGGCCATATCTCTAGGCTGGGACTGTGAACCGTTAACACATAAAGGAATTGTGCCCTCAACATGACGGGTGCGATCATACCAGCACTAATGCACCGGATCCCATCAGAACTCCGAAGTTAAGCGTGCTTGGGCGAGAGTAGTACTAGGATGGGTGACCCCCTGAGAAGTCCTCGTGTTAAACCCTCCTTTTCAATTTTTTTTGCTCCGGTTAGGGTTACCGAGATACTTTACCTACCACATTTCTATTATCGAATCCCACGGCACCTTGGAAAAGACAATTTCTCTTCACGTGGAGGCTGGGCCTGCAAACCGACGGCGTAGGGCTTGTGACCAGGTCTTCGTCGCTCCGGTGCCCATAACTTTTGATCCGTAAGGAGTTACGCGGCGCACAGCAAACCGTTGGAAAGCTCTGTGAGAGCTCTACGACGGGGGCAGCTAGCTAGCTCGCTGTGCCCTTTTCAGAGCTCAAAATCGAACGTTTTCATTAGTTTCAGGACACTTTTCTTCTTTTGCTCTGTTTTTCCATCCCGGATCGTACGTCGTGAGCTGTTAAAAGGACGACAACCTTACTCGCGGCACATTAGAGGACCCTACAATGCATCGATATCACGTCTTGCGAGGATGATGCGTTGTTGAAGTGGATGGGTTGTCGTTAAGCCCATTGGGCCTTTTCAATGGGCCATTTCTCTAGGATGGCACCGTGAACCGTTAACAAATAAAGGAATTGTGCCCTCAACATGACGGGTGCGATCATACCAGCACTAATGCACCGGATCCCATCAGAACTCTGAAGTTAAGCGTGCTTGGGCGAGAGTAGTACTAGGATGGGTGACCCCCTGGGAAGTCCTCGTGTTCCACCCCCCCTTTTCAATTTTTTTTGCTCCGGTTAGGGTTGCCAGATATTTTACCCACCACATTTCTGTTATCGAATCCCACGGCACCTTGGGCAAGACAACTTCTCTTCACATGGAGGCTGGGCCCGCAAACCGGTGCCCATAACTTTTGATCCGTAAGGAGTTACGAGGCGCACAGCATACCGTTGGAAAGCACTCTGAGAGCTCTACGATAGGGGCAGCTAGCTACCTCGATGTGCCCATTTCGGAGCTCAAAATAAAACGTTTTCATCAGTTTCGGGCCACTTTTCTTCTTTTACTCTGTTTTGCCGTCCCGGATCGTACATCGTGAGCTGTTAAAAGGACGACAACCTTACTCACGAGACATTAGAGGGCCCTACAACACGTCGATATCACGTCTTGCGATGATGCTGCATTGTTGAAGCAGATGGGTTGTCGTTAAGCCCATGGGGCCTTTTTAATGGGCCATCTCTCTAGGCTGGGACTGTGAACCGTTAACACATAATGGAATTGTGCGCTCAACATGACGGGTGCGATCATACCAGCACTAATGCACCGGATCCCATCAGAACTCCGAAGTTAAGCGTGCTTGGGCGATAGTAGTACTAGGATGGGTGACCCCCTGGGAAGTCCTCGTGTTGCACTCCCCTTTTCAATTTTTTTTGCTCCGGTTAGGGTTGCCAAGATACTTTACCCACCACATTTCTATTATCGAATTCCACGGCACCTTGGGTAAGACAACTTCTCTTCACGTGGAAGCTGGGCCCGCAAACCGAGGGCGTAGGGCTTGTGACCAGGTCTCATTCGCTTTGGTGCCCATAACTTTTGATCCGTAAGGAGTTACGAGGCGCACAGCATACCGTTGGAAAGCTCTCTGAGAGCTCTACGACGGGGGCAGCCAGCTAGCTCGCTGTACCCTTTTCGGATCTCAAAATCGAACATTTTCATTAGTTTCGGGCCACTTTTCTTCTTTTGCTCAGTTTTTCCGTCCCGGATCGTACGTCGTGAGCTTTTAAAAGGACGACAACCTTACTCGCGGCACATTAGAGGACCCTACAATGGGTCGATATCACGTCTCGCGAGGATGATGCGTTGTTGAAGTGTATGGGTTGTCGTTAAGCCCATTGGGCCTTTTTAATGGGCCATATCTCTAGGCTGGGAGTGTGTACCGTTAACTCATAAAGGAATTGTGCCCTTAACATGACGGGTGCGATCATACCAGCACTAATGCACTGGATCCCATCAGAACTCCGAAGTTAAGCGTGCTTGGGCGAGAGTAGTACTAGGATGGGTGACCCCCTGGGAAGTCCTCGTGTTGCACCCCCATTTTCAATTTTTTTTGCTCCGGTTAGGGTTGCCAAGATACTTTACCCACCACATTTCTATTATCGAATCCCACGGCACCTTGGGCAAGACAACTTCTCTTCACATGGAGGCTGGGCCCGCAAACCGGTGCCCATAACTTTTGATCCGTAAGGAGTTACGAGGCGCATAGCATACCGTTGGAAAGCTCTCTGAGAGCTCTACGACGGGGGCAGCTAGCTAGCTCGCTTAACCATTTTCGGAGCTCAAAATCTAACGTTTTCATCAGTTTCAGGCCACTTTTCTTCTTTTGCTCTATTTTTCCGTCCCGGATCGTACGTCGTGAGCTGTTAAAAGGACGACAACCTTACTCGCGGCACATTAGAGGACCCTACAATGCGTCGATATCACGTCTTGCGAGGATGCTGCGTTGTTGAAGCGGATGGGTTGTCGTTAAGCCCATTGGGCCTTTTGAATGGGCCATATCTCTAGGCCGGGACTGTGAACCGTTAACACATAAAGGAATTGTGCCCTCAACATTTCGGGAGCGATCATACCAGCACTAATGCACCAGATCCCATCAGAACTTCGAAGTTAAGCGTGCTTGGGCGAGAGTAGTACTAGGATGGGTGACCCCCTGCGAAGTCCTCGTGTTGCACCCCCATTTTCAATTTTTTTTGCTCCGGTTAGGGTTGCCAAGATACTTTACCCACCACATTTCTATTATCGAATCCCACGGCACCTTGGGCAAGACAACTTCTCTTCACGTGGAGGCTGGGCCTGCAAACCGGTGCCCATAACTTTTGATTCGTAAGGAGTTACGAGGCGCACAGCATACCGTTGAAAATCTCTCTGAGAGCTCTACGACGGCGGCAGCTAGCTAGCTCGCTGTGCCCTTTTCGGAGCTCAAAATCGAACGTTTTCATCAGTTTCGGGCCACTTTTCTTCTTTTGCTCTGTTTGTCCATCCCGGATCGTACGTCCTGAGCTGTTAAAAGGACGACAACCTTACTCGCGGCACATTAGATGACCCTACAATGCGTCGATATCACATCTTGCAAAGATGCTGCGTTGTTGAAGCGGATGGGTTGTCGTTAAGCCCATTGGGCCTTTTGAATGGTCCATATCTCTAGGCTGGGACTGCGAACCGTTAACACATAATGGAATTGTGTCCTCAACATGACGGGTGCGATCATACCAGCACTAATGCACCGGATACCATCAGAACTCCGAAGTTAAGCGTGCTTGGGCGAGAGTAGTACTAGGATGGGTGACCCCTTGGGAAGTCCTCGTGTTGCACCACCCTTTTCAATTTTTTTTGCTCCGGTTAGGGTTGCCAAGATACTTTACCCACCACATTTCTATTATCGAATCCCACGGCACCTTGGGCAAGACAACTTCTCTTCACGTGGAGGCTGGGCCCGCAAACCGGGGGCGTAGGGCTTGTGACCAGGTCTCCGTCGCTCCCGTGCCCATAACTTTTGATCCGTAACGAGGTACGAGGCGTACAGCATACCGTAGGAAAGCTCTCTGAGAGCTCTACGACGGGGGCAGCCAGCTAGCACGCTGTGCCCTTTTCGGAGCTCAAAATCGAACATTTTCATTAGTTTCGGGCCACTTTTCTTCTTTTGCTCTGTTTTTTCGTCCCGGATCGTACATCGTGAGCTGTTCAAAGGACGACAACCTTACTCGTGGCACATTAGAGGACCCTACAATGCGTCGATATCACGTCTTGCGAGGATGCTGCGTTGTTGAAGCGGATGGGTTGTCGTTAAGCCCATTGGGCCTTTTGAATGGGCCATATCTCTAGGCTGGGACTGTGAACCGTTAACACATAAAGGAATTGTGCCCTCAACATGACGGGTGCGATCATACCAGCACTAATGCACCGGATCCCATCAGATCTCCGAAGTTAAGCGTGCATAGGAGAGAGTAGTACTAGGATGGGTGACCCCCTGGGAAGTCCTCGTGTTGCACCCCCCTTTTCAATTTTTTTTGCTCCGATTAGGGTTGCCAAGATACTTTACCCACCACATTTCTATTATCGAATCCCACGGCACCTTGGCCAAGACAACTTCTCTTCACGTGGAGGCTGGGCCCGCAAACCGAGGTCGTAGGGCTTGTGACCAGGTCTCCGTCAATCCGGTGCCCATAACATTTGATCCGTAAGGCGTTACGAGGCGCACAGCATACCGTTGGAAAGCACTCTGAAAGCTCTACGATGGGGGCAGCTAGCTAGCTCACTGTGCCCTTTTCGGAGCTCAAAATCGAACGTTTTCATTAGTTTCGGGCCACTTCTCTTCTTTTGCTCTGTTTTTCCGTCCCGGATCGTACGTCGTGAGGTGTTAAAAGGACGACAACCTTACTCGCGGCACATTAGAGGACCTTACAATGCGTCGATATCACGTCTTGCGAGGATGCTGCGTTGTTGAAGCGGATGGGTTGTCGTTAAGCCCATTGGGCCTTTTGAATGGGTCATATCTCTAGGCTGGGACTGTGAACCGTTTACACATAAAGGAATTGTGCCCTCAACATGACGGGTGCGATCATACCAGCACTAATGCACCGGATCCCATCAGAACTCCGAAGTCAAGCGTGCTTGGGTGAGAGTAGTACTAGGATGGGTGACCCCTTGGGAAGTCCTCGTGTTGCACCCCCCTTTTCAATTTTTTTTGCTCCGGTTAGGTTTGCCAAGATACTTTACCCACCACATTTCTATTATCGAATCCCACGGCACCTTGTGCAAGACAACTTCTCTTCACGTGGTGGCTGGGCCCGCAAACCGAGAGCGTATGGCTTTTGACCAGGTCTCCGTCGCTTTGGTGCCCATAACTTTTGATCCGTAAGGAGTTACGAGGCGCACAACATACCGTTGGAAAGCTCTTTGAGAGCTCTACGACGGGGGCAGCAAGCCAGCTTGCTGTGCCCTTTTCGAAGCTCAAAATTGAACGTTTTCATTAGTTTCGGGCCAATTTTCTTCTTTTGCTCTGTTTTTCCGTCCCGGATCGTACGTCGTGAGCTGTTAAAAGGACGACAACCTTACTCGCGGCACATTAGAGGACCCTACAATGCGTCGATATCACGTCTTGCGAGGATGCTGCGTTGTTGAAGCGGATGGGTTGTCGTTAAGCCCATTGGGCCTTTTGAATGGGCCATATCTCTAGGCTGGGACTGTGAACCGTTAACACATAAAGGAATTGTGCCCTCAACATGATGGGTGCGATCATACAATTACTAATGCACCCGATCCCATCAGAACTCCGAAGTTAAGCGTGCTTGGGCGAGAGTAGTACTAGGATGGGTGACCCCCTGGGAAGTCCTCGTGTTGCACCCCCCTTTTCAATTTTTTTTGCTCCGGTTAGGGTTGCCAAGATACTTTACCCACCACATTTCTATTATCGAATCCCACGGCACCTTGTGCAAGACAACTTCTCTTCACGTGGAGGCTGGGCCCGCAAACCGAGGGCGTAGGGCTTGTGACCAGGTCTCCGTCGCTCCGGTGCCCATAACTTTTGATCCGTAAGGAGTTACGAGGCGCACAGCATACCGTTGGAAAGGTCTCTGAGAGCTCTACGACGGGGGCAGCAAGCTAGCTCGCTTTGCCCTTTTCGGAGCTCAAAATCGAATGTTTTCATTTGTTTCGGGCCACTTTTCTTCTTTTGCTCCGTTTTTCCGTCCCGGATCGTACGTCGTGAGCTGTTAAAAGGACGACAACCTTACTCACGGCACATTAGAGGACCCTACAATGCGTCGATATCACGTCTTGCGAGGATGCTGCGTTGTTGAAGCGGATGGGTTGTCGTTAAGCCCATTGGGCCTTTTGAATGGGCCATATCTCTAGGCTGGGACTGTGAACCGTTAACACATAAAGGAATTGTGCCCTCAACATGACGGGTGCGATCATACCAGCACTAATGCACGGGACCCCAGTAGACTCCCGAAGTTAAGCGTGCTTGGGCGAGAGTAGTACTAGGATGGGTGACCCCTTGGGAAGTCCTCGTGTTGCACCCCCCTTTTCAATTTTTTTTGCTCCGGTTAGGGTTGCCAAGATACTTGACCCACCATATTTCTATTATCGAATCCCACGGCACCTTGGGAAAGACAATTTCTCTTCACGTGGAGGCTGGGCCCGCAAACCGACGGCGTAGGGCTTGCGACCAGGTCTCCGTCGTTCCGGTGCCCATAACTTTTGATCCGTAAGGAGTTACGAGGCGCACAGCATACCGTTGAAAATCTCTCTGAGAGCTCTACGACGGCGGCAGCTAGCTAGCTCGCTGTGCCCTTTTCGGAGCTCAAAATCGAACGTTTTCATCTGTTTCGGGCCACATTTCTTCTTTTGCTCTATTTTTCCATCCCAAATCGTACGTCCTGAGCTCTTAAAAGGACCAAAACGCAACTCGCGGCACATTAGATGACCCTACAATGCGTCGATATCACATCTTGCAAAGATGCTGCGTTGTTGAAGCCGATGGATTGGCGGTAAGCCCAGTGGGCCTTTTGAATGGGCCATATCTCTAGGCTGGGACTGGGAACTAGTAACACATAAAGGAATTGTGCCCTCAACATGACGGGTGCGATCATACCAGCACTAATGCACCGGATCCCATCAGAACTCCGAAGTTAAGCGTGCTTGGGCGAGAGTAGTACTAGGATGGGTGACCGCTTGGGAAGTCCTCGTGTTGCACCACCCTTTTCAATTTTTTTTGCTCCGGTTAGGGTTGCCAAGATACTTTACCCACCACATTTCTATTATCGAATCCCACGGCACCTTGGGCAAGACAACTTCTCTTCACGTGGAGGCTGGGCCCGCAAACCGAGGGCGTAGGGCTTGTGAGTAGGGCTCCGTCGCTCCGGGACCCATGACTTTTGATCCGTAAGGCGTTACGATGCGCACAGCATACCGTTGGAAAGCTCTCTGAGAGCTCTACGACGGGGGCAGCTAGCTAGCTCGCTGTGCCCTTTTCGGAGCTCAAAATCGAACATTTTCATTAGTTTCGGGCCACTTTTCTTCTTTTGCTCTGTTTTTCCGTCCCGGATCGTACGTCGTGAGCTGTTAAAAGGACGACAACCTTACTCGCGGCACATTAGAGGACCCTACAATGCGTCGATATCACGTCTTGCGAGGATGCTGCGTTGTTGAAGCGGATGGGTTGTCGTTAAGCCCATTGGGCCTTTTGAATGGGCCATATCTCTAGGCTGGGACTGTGAACCGTTAACACATAAAGGAATTGTGCCCTCAACATGACGGGTGCGATCATACCAGCACTAATGCACCGGATCCCAACAGAACTCCGAAGTTAATCGTGCATGGGAGAGAGTAGTACTAGGATGGGTGACCCCCTGGGAAGTCCTCGTGTTCCACCCTAATTTTCAATTTTTTTTGCCCCGGTTAGGTTTGCAAGATGCTTTATCCACCAAATTTCTATTATCTAATCCCATGGCACCTTGGGCAAGACAGCTTCGCTTCACGTAGAGGCTGGGCCCGCAAACCGAGGGCGTATGGCTTTTGACCAAGTCTCCGTCGCTCCGGTGCCCATAACTTTTGATCCGTAAGGAGTTACGAGGCGCACAGCATACCGTTGGAAAGCTCTCTGAGAGCTCTACGACGGGGGCAGCAAGGTAGCTCGCTGTGCCCTTTTCGGAGCTCAAAATCGAACATTTTCAATAGTTTCGGGACACTTTTCTTCTTTTGCTCTGTTTTTCCGTCCCGTATCGTACGTCGTGAGCTGTTAAAAGGACGACAACCTTACTCGCGACACATTAGAGGACCCTACTATGTGTCGATATCACGTCTTGCGAGGATGCTGCATTGTTGAAGCAGATGGGTTGTTGTTAAGCCCATTGGGCCTTTTGAATGGGTCATATCTCTAGGCTGGGACTGTGAACCGTTAACACATAAAGGAATTGTGCCCTCAACATGACGGGTGCGATCATACCAGCACTAATGCACCGGATCCCATCAGAACTCCGAAGTTAAGCATGCTTGGGCGAGAGTAGTACTAGGATAGGTGACCCCTTGGGAAGTCCTCGTGTTGCACCCCCCTTTTCAATTTTTTTTGCTCCGGTTAGGTTTGCCAAGATACTTTACCCACGACATTTCTATTATCGAATCCCATGGCACCTTGGGCAAGACAACTTCTCTTCACGTGGAGGCTGGGCCGGCAAACCGAGGGCGTAGGGCTTGTGACCAGGTCTCCGTCGCTCTGGTGCCCATAACTTTTGATCCGTAAGGAGTTACGAGGCGCACAGCATACCGTTGGAAAGCTCTTTGAGAGCTCTACGACGGGGGCAGCAAGCGGGCTTGCTGTGCCCTTTTCGGAGCTCAAAATCGAACGTTTTCATTAGTTTTGGGCCACTTTTCTTCTTTTGCTATGTTTTTCCGTCCCGGATCGTACGTCGTGAGCTGTTAAAAGGACGACAACCTTACTCGCGGCACATTAGAAGACCCTACAATGCGTCGATATCACGTCTTGCGAGGATGCTGCGTTGTTGAAGCGGATGGGTTGTCGTTAAGCCCATTGGGCCTTTTGAATGGGCCATATCTCTAGGCTGGGACTGTGAACCGTTAACACATAAAGGAATTGTGCCCTCAACATGACGGGTGCGATCATACCAGTACTAATGCACCGGATCCCATCAGAACTCCGAAGTTAAGCGTGCTTGGGCGAGAGTAGTACTAGGATGGGTGACCCCCTGGGAAGTCCTCGTGTTGCACCCCCCTTTTCAATTTTTTTTGCTCCGGTTAGGGTTGCCAAGATACTTTACCCACCATATTTCTATTATCGAATCCCACGGCACCTTGGGCAAGACAACTTCTCTCCACGTGGAGGCTGGGCCCGTAAACCGAGGGCGTATGGCTTTTGACCAGGTCTCCGTCGCTCCGGTGCCCATAACTTTTGATCTGTAAGGAGTTACGAGTCACACAGCATACCGTTGGAAAGCTCTCAGAGAGCTCTACGACGGGGTCAACTAGTTAGCTCGCTGTGCCCTTTTCAGAGCTCAAAATCGAACGTTTTCATCAGTTTCGGGCCACTTTTCTTCTTTTGCTACGTTTTTCCGTCCCGGATCGTACGTCGTGAGCTGTTAAAAGGACGACAACCTTACACGCGGCACATTAGAGGACCCTACAATGCGTCGATATCACATCTTGCGAGGATGTTGCGTTGTTGAAGCGGATGGGTTGTCGTTAAGCCTATTGGGCCTTTTGAATGGGCCATATCTCTAGGCTGGGACTGTGAACCGTTAACACAGAAAGGAATTGTGCCCTCAACATGACGGGTGCGATCATACCAGCACTAATGTACCGGATCCCATCAGACTTTCGAAGTTAAGCGTGCTTCGGCGAGAGTAGTACTAGGATGGGTGACCCCCTAGGAAGTCCTCGTGTTGCACCCCCCTTTTCAATTTTTTTTGCTCCGGTTAGGGTTTCCAAGATTCTTTACCCACCACATTTCTATTATCGAATCCCACGGCACCTTGGGAAAGACAATTTCTCTTCACGTGGAGGCTGGGCCCGCAAACCGACGGCGTAGGGCTTGTGACCAGGTCTCCGTCGTTCCGGTGCCCATAACTTTTGATCTGTAAGGAGTTACGAGTCACACAACATACCGTTGGAAAGCTCTCAGAGAGCTCTACGACGGGGGCAGTTAGCTAGCTCGCTGTGCCCTTTTCGGAGCTCAAAATCGAACGTTTTCATTAGTTTCAGGACACTTTTCTTCTTTTGCTCTGTTTTTCCATCCCGGATCGTACGTCGTGAGCTGTTAAAAGGACGACAACCTTACTCGCGGCACATTAGAGGACCCTACAATGCATCGATATCACGTATTGCGAGGATGATGCGTTGTTGAAGTGGATGGGTTGTCGTTAAGCCCATTGGGCCTTTTCAATGGGCCATATCTCTAGGATGGGACTGTGAACCGTTAACACATAAAGGAATTGTGCCCTCAACATGACGGGTGCGATCATACCAGCACTAATGCACCGGATCCCATCAAAACTCCGAAGTTAAGTGTGCTTGGGCGAGAGTAGTGCTAGGATGGGTCACCCCCTGGGAAGTCCTCGTGTTGCACCCCCCTTTTCAATTTTTTTTGCTCCAGTTAGGGTTGCCAAGATACTTTACCCACCAAATTTCTATTATCGAATCCCACGGCACCTTGGGCAAGACAACTTCTCTTCACGTGGAAGCTGGGCCGGCAAACCGAGGGCGTAGGGCTTGTGACCAGGTCTCCGTCGCTCTGGTGCCCATAACTTTTGATCCGTAAGGAGTTCCGAGGCGCACAGCATACCGTTGGAAAGCTCTCTGAGAGCTCTACGACGGGGGCAGCTAGCTAGCTCACTTTTCCCTTTTCGGAGCTCAAATTTGAACGTTTTCATTAGTTTCGGGCCACTTTTCTTTTGTTGCTCTGTTTTTCCGTCCCGGATCGTACGTCGTGAGCTGTTAAAAGGACGACAACCTTACTCGCGGCACATTAGAGGACCTTACAATGCGTCGATATCACGTCTTGCGAGGATGCTGCGTTGTTGAAGTGGATGGGTTGTCGTTAAAACCATTAGGCCTTTTGAATGGGCCATCTCTCTAGGCTGGGCCTGTGAACCGTCAACACATAAAGGATTTGTACCATCAACAAGATGGGTGCGATCATAGCAGCACTAATGCACCGGATCCCATCAGAACTCCAAAGTTAAGCGTGCTTGGGCGAGAGTAGTACTAGGATGGGAGACCCCTTGGGAAGTCCTCGTGTTGCACCCCCCCTTTTCAATTTTTTTTGCTCCGGTTAGGGTTGCCAAGATACTTTACCCACCACATTTATGTTATCGAATCCCACGGTACCTTGGGAAAGACAACTTCTCTTCACGTGGAGGCTGGGCCCGCAAACCGAGGGCGTAGAGCTTGTGACCAGGTCTCCGTCGTTCCGATGCCCATAACTTTTGATCCGTAAGGAGTTACGAGTCGCACAGCATACCGTTGGAAAGCTCTCTGAGGGCTCTACGACGGGGGCAGCTAGCTAGCTTGCTTTGCCCTTTTCGGAGCTCAAAATCGAACGTTTTCATCAGTTTCGGGCCACTTTTCTTTTTTTGCTCTGTTTTTCCGTCCCGGATCGTACGTCGTGAGCTGTTAAAAGGATGACAATCTTACTCGCGGCACATTAGAGGACCGTACAATGCGTCGATATCACGTCTTTTGAGGATGCTGCGTTGTTGAAGCGGATGGGTTGTCGTTAAGCCCATTGGGCCTTTTGAATGGGCCATATCTCTAGGCTGGGACTGTGAACCGTTAACACATAATGGAATTGTGCACTCAACATGACAGGTTTGATCATACCAGCACTAATGCAACGGATCCCATCAGAACTCCGAAGTTAAGTGTGCTTGGGCGAGAGTAGTACTAGAATGGGTGACCCCCTGGGAAGTCCTCGTGTTGCACCCCCCTTTTCAATTTTTTTTGCTCCGGTTAGGGTTGCCAAGATACTTTACCCACCACATTTCTATTATCGAATCCCACGGCACCTTGGGCAAGACAACTTCTCTTCACGTGGAGGCTGGGCCGGCAAACCGAGGGCGTAGGGCTTGTGACCAGGTCTCCGTCGCTCCGGTGCCCATAACTTTTGATCCGTAAGGAGTTACGAGGCGCACAGCATACCGTTGGAAAGCTCTCTGAGAGCTCTACGACGGGGGCAGCAAGCTAGCTTGCTTTGCCCTTATCGGAGCTCAAAATCGAACGTTTTCATTAGTTTCGGGCCACTTTTCTTCTTTTGCTCTGTTTTTTCGTCCTGGATCGTACGTCGTGAGCTGTTAAAAGGACGACACCCTTACTCGCCGCACATTAGAGGACCCTACAATGTGTCAATATCACGTCTTGCAAGGATGCTACTTTGTTGAAGCGGATGGGTTGTCGTTAAGTCCAATGGGCCTTTTGAATGGGCCAAATCTCTAGGCTGGGACTGTGAACCGTTAACACATAAAGGAATTGTGCCCTCAACATGACGGGTGCGATCATACCAGCACTAATGCACCGGATCCTATCAGAACTCTGAAGTTAAGCGTGCTTGGGCGAGAGTAGTACTAGGATGGGTGACCCCCTGGGAAGTCCTCGTGTTGCACCCCCCTTTTCAATTTTTTTTGCTCCGGTTAGGGTTGCGAAGATATTTACCCACCACATTTCTATTATCGAATACCATGCCACCTTGGGCAAGACAACTTCTCTTCACATGGAGGCTGGGCCCGCAAACCGGTGCCCATAACTTTTGATCTGTAAGGAGTTACGAGGCGCACATCATACCGTTGGAAAGATCCCTGAGAGCTCTACGACAGGGGCAGCTAGCTTCCTCGCTGTGCCCCTTTCGGAGCGCAAACTCCACCGTTTTCATCAGTTTTGGCCCCCTTTTCTTCTTTCGCTCTGTTTTCCCGTCCCGGATCGTACGTCGTGAGCTGTTAAAAGCACGACAACCTTACTCGCAGCACATTAGAGGACCCTACAATGCGTCGATATCACGTCTTGCGAAGATGCTGCGTTGTTGAAGCGGATGGGTTGTCGTTAAGCCCATTGGGCCTTTTGAATGGGCCATATCTCTAGGCTGGGACTGGGAACCGTTAACACATAAAGGAATTGTGCCCTCAACTTGACGGGTGCGATCATACCAGCACTAATGCACCGAATCCCATCAGAACTCCGAAGTTATGGGTGCTTGGGCGAGAGTAGTACTAGGATGGGTGACCCCCTGGGAAGTCCTCGTGTTGCACCCCCATTTTCAATTTTTTTTGCTCCGGTTAGGGTTGCCAAGATACTTTACCCACCACATTTCTATTATCGAATCCCACGGCACCTTGGGCAAGACAACTTCTCTTCACGTGGAGGCTGGGCCCGCAAACCGGTGCCCATAACTTTTGATCCGTAAGGAGTTACGAGGTGAACAGCATACCGTTGGAAAGCTCTCTGAGAGCTCTACGACGGGGGCAGCCAGCTAGCTCGCTGTGCCATTTTCGGAGCTCAAAATCGAACGTTTTCATCAGTTTCGGGCCACTTTTCTTCTTTTGCTATGTTTGTCCGTCCCGGATCGTACGTCGTGAGCTGTTAAAAGGACGACAACCTTACTCGCGGCACATTAGAGGACCCTACAATGCGTCGATATCACGTCTTGCGAGGATGCTGCGTTGTTGAAGCGGATGGGTTGTCGTTAAGCCCCTTGGGCCTTTTGAATGGGCCATATCTCTAGGCTGGGATTGTGAACCGTTAACACATAAAGGAATTGTGCCCTCAACATGACGGGTGCGATCATACCAGCACTAATGCACCGGATCCCATCAGAACTCCGAAGTTAAGCGTGCTTAGGCGAGAGTAGTACGAGGATGGGTGACCCCCTGGGAAGTCCTCGTGTTGCACCCCCCTTTTTAATTTTTTTTGCTTCGGTTAGGGTTGCCAAGATACTTTACCCACCACATTTCTATTATTGAATCCCATGGCACCTTGGGCAAGACAACTTTTCTTCAAGGGGAGGCTGGGCCCGCAAACCGAGGGCGTAGGGCTTGTGACTAGGTCTCCGTCGCTCCGGTGCCCATAACTTTTGATCCGTAAGGAGTTACGAGGCGCACAGCATACCGTTGGAAAGCTCTCTGAGTGCTCTACGACGGGGGCACCCAACTAGCTCGCTGTGCCCTTTTCGGAGCTCAAAATCGAACGTTTTCATCAGTTTCGGGCCACTTTTCTTCTTTTGCTCTGTTTTTCCGTCCCGGATCGTACGTTGTGAGCTGTTAAAAGGACGACAACCTTACTCGCGGCACATTATAGGACCCTACAATGCGTCGATATCACGTCTTCCGAGGATGCTGCGTTGTTGAAGCGGATGGGTTATCGTTAAGCCCATTGGGCCTTCTGAATGGGCCATATCTCTAGGCTGGGACTGTGAACCGTTAACACATAAAGGAATTGTGCCCTCAACATGACGGGTGCGATCATACCAGCACTAATGCACCGGATCCCAACAGAACTCCGAAGTTAAGCGTGCATGGGCGAGAATAGTACTAGGATTGGTGACCCCCTGGAAAGTCCTCGTGTTGCACCCCCCTTTTCAATTTTTTTTGCTCCGGTTAGGTTTGCCAAGATACTTTACCCACCACATTTCTATTATCGAATCCCACGGCACCTTGTGCAGGACAACTTCTCTTCACGTGGAGGCTGGGCCCGCAAACCGAGGGCGTATGGCTTTTGACCAGGTCTCCGTCGCTCCGGTGCCCATAACTTTTGATCCGTAAGACGTTACGAGGCGCACAGCATACCGTTGGAAAGCTCTCTGAGATCTCTACGACGGGGGTAGCCATCTAGCTCGCTGTGCCCTTTTCGGAGCTCAAAATCGAACGTTTTCATTAGTTTCGGGCCACTTTTCTTCTTTTGCTCTGTTTTTCCGTCCCGGATCGTACGTCGTGAGCTGTTAAAAGGACGACAACCTTACTCGCGGCACATTAGAGGACCCTACAATGCGTCGATATCACGTCTTGCGAGGATGCTGCGTTGTTGAAGCGGATAGGTTGTCGTTAAGCCCATTGGGCCTTTTGAATGGGCCATATCTCTAGGCTGGGACTTCGAACCGTTAACACATAAAGGAATTGTGCCCTCAACATGACGGGTGCGATCATACCAGCACTAATGCACCGGATCCCATCAGAACTCCGAAGTTAAGCGTGCTTGGGCGAGAGTAGTACTAGGATGGGTGACCCCCTGGGAAGTCCTCGTGTTGCACCCCCCTTTTCAATTTTTTTTGCTCCGGTTAGGTTTGCCAAGATACTTTACCTACCACATTTCTATTATCGAATACCACGGCACCTTGTGCAAGACAACTTCTCTTCACGTGGAGGCTGGGCCCGCAAACCGAGAGCGTATGGCTTTTGACCAGGTCTTCGTCGCTTTGGTGCCCATAACTTTTGATCCGTAAGGAGTTACGAGGCGCACAACATACCGTTGGAAAGCTCTTTGAGAGCTCTACGACGGGGGCAGCAAGCAAGCTTGCTCTGCCCTTTTCGAAGCTCAAAATTGAACGTTTTCATTAGTTTCGGGCCACTTTTCTTCTTTTGCTCTGTTTTTCCGTCCCGGATCGTACGTCGTGAGCTGTTAAAAAGACGACAACCTTACTCGCGGCACATTAGAGGACCCTACAATGCGTCGATATCACATCTTGCGAGGATGCTGAGTTGTTGAAGCGGATGGGTTGTCGTTAAGCCCATTGGTCCTTTTGAATGGGCCATATCTCTAGGCTGGGACTGTGAACCGTTAACACATAAAGGAATTGTGCCCTCAACATGACGGGTGCGATCATACCAGTACTAATGCACCGGATCCCGTAAGAACTCCGAAGTTAAGCGTGCTTGGGCGAGAGTAGTACTAGGATGGGTGACCCCCTGGGAAGTCCTCGTGTTGCACCCCCCTTTTCAATTTTTTTTGCTCCGGTTAGGGTTGCCAAGATACTTTACCCACCACATTTCTATTATCGAATCCCATGGCACCTTGTGCAAGACAACTTCTCTTCACGTGGAGGTTGGGCCCGCAAACCGAGGGCGTATGGCTTTTGACCAGGTCTCCTCGCTCTGGTGCCCATAACTTTTGATCCGTAAGGAGTTACGAGGCGCACAGCATACCGTTGGAAAGCTCTCTGAGAGCTCTACGACGGGGGCAGCCAACTAGCTTGCTATGCCCTTTTCAGAGCTCAAGATCGAACGTTTTCATTAGTTTTGGGCCACTTTTCTTCTTTTGCTCTATTTTTCCATCCCGGATCGTACGTCGTGAGCTGTTAAAAGGACGACAACCTTACTCGCGGCACATTAGAGGACCCTACAATGCGTCGATATCACGTCTTGCGAGGATGATGCCTTGTTGAAGCGGATGGGTTGTCGTTAAGCCCATTGGGCCTTTTGAATGGGCCATATCTCTAGGCTGGGACTGTGAACCGTTAACACATAAAGGAATTGTGCCCTCAACATGACGGGTGCGATCATACTAGCACTAACGCACCGGATCCCATCAGAACTCCGAAGTTAAGGGTGCTTGGGCGACAGTGGTACTAGGCTGGCTGACTCCCTGGGAACTCTTCGTGTTGCAACCCCCTTTTCAATTTTTTTTGCTCCGGTTAGGGTTGCCAAGATACTTTACCCACCACATTTCTATTATCGAATCCCGCGGCACCTTGGGCAAGACAACTTCTCTTCACGTGGAGGCTGGGCCCGCAAACCGGTGCCCATAACTTTTGATCCGTAAGGAGTTAGGAGGCGCACAACATACCGTTGGAAAGCTCTCTGAGAGCTCTACGATGGGGGTAGCAAGCTAGCTCACTTTGCCCTTTTCAGAGCTCAAAATCGAACGTTTTCATCAGTTTCGGGCCACTTTTCTTCTTTTGCTATGTTTTTTCGTCCCGGATCGTACGTCGTGTGCTGTTAAAAGGATGACAACCTTACTCACGGCACATTAGAGGCCGCTACAATGCGTTGATCTCACGTCTTGCGAGGATGTTGCGTTGTTGAAGCGGATGGGTTGTCGTTAACCCGATTGGGCCTTTTGAAAGGGCCATATCTCAAGGCTGGGACTGTGATCCGTCACCACATAAACGGTTTGTGCCCTCAATATTACGGGTGCAAACATACCAGCCCTAATGCACCGGATCACATCAGAACTCCGAAGTTAAGCGTGCTTGGGCGAGAGTTGTACTAGGATGGGAGACCTCCTGGGAAGTCCTCGTGTTACACCCCCCTTCTCAATTTTTTTTGCTCCGGTTACGGGTGCCAGGATACTTTACCCACCACATTTCTATTATCGAATCCCACGGCACCTTGGGCAAGACAACTTCTCTTCACGTGGAGGCTGGGCCAGCAAACCGAGGGCGTAGGGCTTGTGACCAGGTCTCCGTCGCTCCGGTGCCCATAACTTTTGATTCGTAAGGAGTTACGAGGCGCACAGCATACCGTTGGAAAGCCGTCTGAGAGCTCTACGACGGGGCCATCACGCTAGCTCACTGTGCCCTTTTCGCAGCCCAAAATCGAACGCTTTCATTAGTTTCGGGCACCTTTTCTTCTTTTGCTCTGTTTTTCCGTCCCGGATCGTACGTCGTGAGCTGTTAAAAGGACGACAACCTTACTCGCGGCACATTAGAGGACCCTACAATGCGTCGATATCACGTCTTGCGAGGATGCTGCGTTGTTTAAGCGGATGGGTTGTCGTTAAGCCCATTTGGCCTTTTGAATGGGCCATATCTCTAGGCTGGGACTGTGAACCATTAACACATAAAGGAATTGTGCCCTCAACATGACGGGTGCGATTATACCAGCACAAATGCACCGGATCCCATCAAAACTCCGAAGTTATGCGTGCTTGGGTGAGAGTAGTTCTAGGATGGGTGACCTCCTGGGAAGTCCTCGTGTTGCACCCCCCTTTTCAATTTTTTTTCCTCCGGTTAGGGTTGCCAAGATACTTTACCCACCACATTTCTAGTATCAAATCCCACGGTACCTTGGGCAAGACAACTTCTCTTCACGTGGATGCTGGGCTAGCAAACCGAGGGCGAAGGGCTTGTGACCATGTCTCCGTCGCTACGGTGCCCATAACTTTTGATCCGTAAGGAGTTACGAGGCGCACAGCATACTGTTGGAAAGCTCTCTGAGAGCTCTACGACGGTGGCAGCAGGCTAGCACGCTGTACCCGTTTCGGAGCTCAAAATTGAACGTTTTCATTAGTTTTGGGCCACTTTTCTTCCTTTGCTCTGTTTTTCCGTCCCGGATCGTACGTCGTGAGTTGTTAAAGGGACGACAACCTTACTCGCGGCACATTAGAGGACCCTACAATGCATCGATATCACGTCTTGCGAGGATACTGCGTTGTTGAAGCGGATGGGCTGTCGTTAAGCCCATTGGCGCTTTTGAATGGGTCATATCTCTAGGCTGGGACTGTGAACCGTTAACACATAAAGGAATTGTGCCCTCAACATGACGGGTGCGATCATACCAGCACTAAAGCACCGGATCCCATCAGAACTCCGAAGTTAAGCGTGCTTGGGCGAGAGTAGTACTAGGATGGGTGACCCTCTGGGAAGTCCTCGTGTTGCACCCCCCTTTTAAATTTTTTTTGCTCCGGTTAGGGTTGCCAAGATACTTTAACCACCACATTTCTATTATCGAATACCACGGCACCTTGGGCAAGACAACTTCTCTTCACATGGAGGCTGGGCATGCAAACCGATGCCCATAACTTTTGATCCGTAAGGAGTTACGAGGCGCAAAGCATACCGTTGGAAAGCTCTCTGAGAGCTCTACGACGGGGGCAACAAGCTAGCTCGCTATACCCTTTTCGGAGCTCAAAATCGAACGTTTTCATTAGTTTCGGGCCAATTTTCTTCTTTTGCTCTGTTTTTCCATCCCGGATCGTAAGTCGTGAGCTGTTAAAGGGACGACAACCTTACTCGTGGGAGATGAGAAGGCCCTACAACGCGTTGATATCACGTCTTGCGAGGATGCTGCGTTGTTGAAGCGGATAGGTTGTCGTTAAGCCCATTGGGCCTTTTGAATTGGTCATATCTCTAGGCTGGGACTGTGAACCGTTAACACATAAAGGAATTGTGCCCTCAACATGACGGGTGCGATCATACCAGCACTAATGCACTGGATCCCATCAGAACTCTGAAGTTAAGCGTGATTGGGCGAGAGTAGTACAAGGATGGGTGACCCCCTGGGAAGTCCTCGTGTTGCACACCCCTTTTCAATTTTTTTTGCTCCGGTTAGGGCTGCCAAGATACTTTACCCGCCACATTTCTATTATCGAATCCCACGGCACCTTGGGCAAGACAACTTCTCTTCACGTGGAGGTTGGGCCGGCAAACCGGTGCCGATAACTTTTGGTCCGTAAGGAGTTACGAGGCGCAAAGCATACCGTTGGAAAGCTCTTTAAGAGCTCTACGAAGGGGGCAGCAAGCTAGCACGCTGTACCCTTTTCGGAGCTCAAAATCGAACGTTTTCATTAGTTTCGGGCCACTTTTCTTCTTTTGCTCTTATTTTCCGTCCAGGATCGTACGTCGTGAGCTGTTAAAAGGACGACAACCTTACTTGCGGCACATTAGAGGACCCTACAAAGCGTCGATATCACGTCTTGCGAGGATGATGCATTGTTGAAGCGGATGGGTTGTCGTTAAGCCTATTGGGCCTTTTGAATGGGCTATATCTCTAGGCTGGGACTGTGAACCGTTAACTCAAAAAGGAATTGTGCCCTCAACATGACGGGTGCGATCATACCAGCACTAATGCACTGGATCCCATCAGAACTCCGAAGTTAAGCGTGCTTGGGCGAGAGTAGTACTAAGATGGGTGACCCCCTGGGAAGTCCTCGTGTTGCACCCTCCTTTTCAATTTTTTTTGCTCCGGTTAGGGTTGCCAAGATACTTTACCCACCACATTTCTATTATCGAATCCCACGCCATCTTGGGCAAGACAACTTCTCTTCACGTTGAGGCTGGGCCCGCAAACCGGTGCCCATAACTTTTGATCCGTAAGCAGTTACGAGGCGCACAGCATACCGTTGGAAAGCTCTCTGAGAGCTCTACGACGGGGGCAGCAAGCTAGCTTGCCGTGCCCTTTTCGGAACCCAAAATCCAACGTTTTCATCAGTTTTGGGCCACTTTTCTTCTTTTGCTCTGTTTTTCCGTCCCGGATCGTACGTCGTGAGCTGTTAAAAGGACGACAACCTTACTCGCGGCACATTAGAGGACCCTACAATGCGTCGATATCACGTCTTGCGAGGATGATGCGTTGTTGAAGCGGATGGGTTGTCGTTAAGCCCATTGGGCCTTTTGAATGGGCCATATCTCTAGGCTGGGACTGTGAACCGTTAACACATAAAGGAATTGTACCCTCAACATGACGGGTGCGATCATACCAGCACTAATGCACCGGATCCCATCAGAACTCCAAAGTTAAGCGTGCTTGGGCGAGATTAGTACTAGGATGGGTGACCCCCTTGGAAGTCCTCGCGTTGCACCCCCCTTTTCAATTTTTTTTGCTCCGGTTAGGGTTGCCAAGATACTTTACCCACCACATTTCTATTATCAAATACCACAGCACCTTGGGCAAGACAACATCTCTTCACGTGGAGGCTGGGCCCGCAAACTGGTGCCCATAACTTTTGATCTGTAAGGAGCTACGAGGCGCACACCATCCCGTTGGAAAGCTCTCTGAGAGCTCTACGCCGGGGGCAGCTAGCTTGCTCGCTGTCCCCTTTTCGGAGCTCAAAATCGAACGTTTTCATCAGTTTCGGGCCACTTTTCTTCTATTGCTCAGTTTTTCCGTCCCGGATCGTACGTCATGAGCTATTAAAAGGATGACAACCTTACTCGCGGCACATTAGAGGACCCTACAATCCGTCGATATCACGTCTTGCGAGGATGATGCGTTGTTGAAGCGGATGGGTTGTCGTTAAGCCCATTGGGCCTTTTCAATGGGCCATCTCTCTAGGCTGGGACTGTGAACCGTTAACAAATAAAGGAATTGTGCCCTCAACATGATAGGTTCGATCATACCCGCACTAATGCACCGGATCCCATTAGAACTCCGAAGTTAAGCGTGCTTGGGCGAGAGTAGTACTAGGATGGGTGACCCCCTGGGAAGTCCTCGTGTTGCACCCCATTTTCAATTTTTTTTGCTCCGGTTAGGGTTGCCAAGATACTTTATCCACCACATTTCTATTATCGAATCCCACGACACCTTGTGCAAGACAACTTCTCTTAAAGTGGAGGCTGGGCCCGCAAACCGGTGCCCATAACTTTTGATCCGTAAGGAGTTACGAGACGCACAGCATACCGTTGGAAAGCTCCCTGAGAGCTCTACGACGGGGGCAGCTAGCTAGCTCACTGTACCCTTTTCGGAGCACAAAATCGAACATTTTCATCAGTTTCGGGCCACTTTTCTTCTTTTTCTCTGTTTTTCCGTCCCGGATCGTACGTCGTGAGCTGTTAAAAGGAGAACAACCTTACTCGCCGCACATTAGAGGACCCTACAATGCGTCGATATCACGTCTTGCGAGGATGCTGCGTTGTTGAAGCGGATGGGTTGTCGTTAAGCCCATTGGGCCTTTTGAATGCGCCATATCTCTAGGCTAGGACTGTGAATCGTTAACACATAAAGGAATTGAGCCCTCAACATGACGGGTGCGATCATACCAGCACTAATGCACCGGATCCCATCAGAACTCCGAAGTTAAGCGTGCTTGGGCGAGAGTAGTACTAGGATGGGTGACCCCCTGGGAAGTCCTCGTGTTGCACCCCCTTTTCAATTTTTTTTGCTCCGGTTAGGGTTGCCAAGATACTTTACCCACCACATTTCCATTATCGAATCCCACGACACCTTGGGCAAGACAACTTCTCTTAAAGTGGAGGCTGGGCCCGCAAACCGGTGCCCATAACTTTTGATCCGTAAGGAGTTACGCGGCGCACAGCATACCGTTGCAAAGCTCTCTGAGAGCTCTACGACGAGGGCAGCAAGGTAGCTCGCTGTGCCCTTTTCGGAGCACAAAATTGAACATTTTCATCAGTTTTGGGCCACTTTTCTTCTTTTTCTCCGTTTTTCAGTCCCGGATCGTACGTCGTGAGCTGTTAAAAGGACAACAACCTTACTCGCGGCACATTAGAGGACCCTACAATGCGTCGATATCACGTCCTGCGAGGATGCTGCGTTGTTGAAGCGGATGGGTTGTCGTTAAGCCCATGGGGCCTTTTGAATGGGCCATCTCTCTAGGCTGGGACTGTGAACAGTTAACACATAAAGGAATTGTGCCCTCAACATGACGGGTGCGATAATCCCAGCACTAATGCACCAGATCCCATCAGAACTCCCAAGTTAAGCGTGCTTAGGCGAGAGTAGTACTAGGATGGGTGACCACCTGTGAAGTCCTCGTGTTGCTCCCTCCTTTTCAATTTTTTTTGCTCCGGTTAGGGTTGCGAAGATACTTTACCCACCACATTTCTATTATCGAATACCACGGCACCTTGGGCAAGCCAACTTCTCTTCACATGGAGGCTGGGCCCGCAAACCGGTGCCCATAACTTTTGATCCGTAAGGAGTTACGAGGCGCACAGCATACCGTTGGAAAGCTCTCTGAGAGCTCTACGACGGGGGCAGCTAGCTAGCTCGGTGTACCCTTTTCGGAGCTCAAAATCAAACGTTTTCATCAGTTTCGGGCCACATTTCTTTTTTGCTCTATTTGTCCATCCCGGATCGTACGTCGTGAGCTGTTAAAAGGATGACAACCTTACTCGCGGGACATTAGAGGGCCCTACGATGCGTCGATATCACGTCTTGCGAGGATGTTGCGTTGTTGAAGTAGATGGGTTGTTGTTAAGCCCACTAAGCCTTTTGAATGGGCCATCTCTCTAGGCTGGGACTGTGAACCGTTAACACATAAAGGAATTGTGCCCTCAACATCACGTGTGCGATCATACCAGCACTAATGCACCGGATCCCCACAGATTTCTGAAGTTAAGCGTGCTTGGGCGAGAGTAGTACTAGGATGGGTGACCCCCTGGGAAGTCCTCGTGTTGCACCCCCCTTTTCAATTTTTTTTGCTCCGGTTAGGGTTGCCAAGATACTTTACCCACCACATTTCTATTATCGAATCCTACGGCACCTTGGGGAAGACAACTTCTCTTCACGTGGAGGCTGGGCCCGCAAACCGAGGGCGTGGGGCTTGTGACCAGATCTCCGTAGCTCCGATGCCCATAACTTTTGATCCGTAAGGAGTTACGAGGCGTACAGCATACCGTTGGAAAGCTCTCTGAGAGCTCTACGATGGGGGCAGCCAACTAGCTAGCTACGCCCTTTTCGGAGCTCAAAATCGAACGTTTTCATTAGTTTCGGGCCACTTTTCTTCTTTTGCTCTATTTTTCCATCCCGGATGGTCCGTCGTGAGTTGTTAAAAGGACGACAACCTTACTCGCGGCACATTAGAGGACCCTACAATGCGTCGATATCACGTCTTGCGAGGATGCTGCGTTGTTGAAGCGGATGGGTTGTCGTTAAGCCCACTGTGCTTTTTGAATGGGCCATATCTCTAGGCTGGGACTGTGAACCGTTAACACATAAAGGAATTGTGCCCTCAACATGACGGGTGCGATCATACCAGCACTAATGCACCGGATCCCATCAGATCCCCGAAGTTAAGCGTGCTTGGGCGAGAGTAGTACTAGGATGGGTGACCCCCTGGAGAAGTCCTCGTGTTGCACCCCCCTTTTCAATTTTTTTTGCTCCGGTTAGGGTTGCCAAGATACTTTACCCACCACATTTCTATTATCGAATCACACGGCACCTTGGGCATGACAACTTCTCTTCACGTGGAGGCTGGGCCCGCAAACCGAGGGTGTAGGGCTTGTGACCAGGTCTCCGTCGCTCCGGTGCCCATAACTTTTGATCCGTAAGGAGTTACGAGGCGCACAGCATACCGTTGGAAAGCTCTCTAAGAGCTCTACGACGGGGGCAGCAAGCTGGCTCGCTATGCCCTTTTCGGAGCTCAAAATCGAACGTTTTCATTAGTTTCGGGCCACTTTTCTTCTTTTGCTATGTTTTTCCGTCGCAGATCGTACGTCGTGAGCTGTTAAAAGGACGACAACCTTACTCGCGGCACATTAGAGGACTCTACAATGCGTCGATATCACGTCTTGCGAGGATGATGCGTTGTTGAAGTGGATGGGTTGTCGTTAAGCCCATTGGGCCTTTTGAATGGGTCATATCTCTAGGCTGCGACTGTGAACCGTTAACACATAGAGGAATTGTGCCCTCAACATGACGGGTGGGAGCATACCAGCACTAATGCACCCGATCCCATCAGAACTCAGAAGTTAAGCGTGCTTGGGCGAGAGTAGTACTAGGATGGGTGACCCCCTGGGAAGTCCTCGTGTTGCACCCCCCTTTTCAATTTTTTTTGCTCCGGTTAGGGTTGCCAAGATACTTTACCCACCACATTTCTATTATCGAATCCCACGGCACCTTGGGCAAGACAACTTCTCTTCACGTGGAGGGTGGGCCAGCAAACCGAGGGCGTGGGGCTTGAGACTAGGCCTCCGTCGCTCCAGTGCCCATAACTTTTGATCCGTAAGGAGTTACGAGGCGCACAGCATACCGTTGGAAAGCTCTCAGAGAGCTCTACGACGGGGGCAGCCAGCTAGCTCGCTGTGCCCTTTTCGGAGCTCAAAATCGAACATTTTCATCAGTTTCGGGCCACTTTTCTTCTTTTGCTCTGTTTTTCCATCCCGGATCGTACGTCGTGAGTTGTTAAAAGGACGACAACCTTACTGGCGGCACATTAGAGGACCCTACATTGCGTCGATATCACGTCTTGCAAGGATGCTGCGTTGTTGAAGTGAATGGGTTGTCGTTAAGACCATTGGTCCTTTTGAATGGGCCATCACTCTAGGCTGGGACTATGAACCGTTAACACATAAAGGAATTGTGCCCTCAACATGACGGGTGCGATCCTACCAGCAATAATGCACTGGATCCCATCAGAACTCCGAAGTTAAGCGTGCTTGGGTGAGAGTAGTACTAGGATGGGTGACCCCCTTGGAAGTCCTCGTGTTGCACCCCCCTTTTCAATTTTTTTTGCTCCGGTTAGGGTTGCCAAGATACTTTACCCACCACATTTCTATTATCGAATCCCACGGCACCTTGGGCAAGACAACTTCTCTTCACATGGAGGCTGGGCCCGCAAACCGGTGCCCATAACTTTTGATCCGTAAGGAGTTACGAGGCGCACAGCATACCGTTGGAAAGCTCTCTGAGAGCTCTACGACGGGGGCAGCTAGCTAGCTCGCTTTGCCCTTTTCGGAGCTCAAAATCGAACGTTTTCATCAGTTTCGGGCCACTTTTCTTCTTTTGCTCTGTTTTTCCGTCCCGGATCGTACGTCGTGAGCTGTTAAAAGGGCGACAACCTTACTCACGGCACATTACAGGACCCTACAATGCGTCCATATCACGTTTTGCGAGGCTGCTGCGTTGTTGAAGCGGATGGGTTGCCGTTAAGCCCATTGGGCCTTTTGAATGGGCCATATCTCTAGGCTGGGACTGTGAACCGTCAACACATAAAGGATTTATGCCCTCAACATGACGGTTGAGATCATACCAGCACTGATGCACTGGATCCCATCAGAACTCCAAAGTTAAGCGTGCATGGGTGAGAGTAGTACTAGGATGGGTGACCCCCTGGGAAGTCCTCGTGTTGCACCGCCCTTTTCAATTTTTTTTGCCCCGGTTAGGGTTGCCAAGATGCTTTATCCACCACATTTCTATTACCAAATCCCACGGCACCTTGGGCAAGACAACTTCCTTTCACGTGGAGGCTGGGCCCGTAAACCGAGGCCGTAGGGCTTGTGACCAGGTCTTCGTCGCTCCGATGCCCATAACTTTTGATCCGTAAGGAGTTACGAGGTGCACAGCATACCGTTGGAAAGCTCTCTGAGAGCTCTACGATGGGGGCAACAAGCTCGCTTGCTTTGCCTTTTTCGGAGCTCAAAATCTAACGTTTTCATTAGTTTTGGGCCACTTTTCTTCTTTTGCTCTGTTTTTTCATCTCGGATCGTACGTCGTGAGTTGTTAAAAGGACGACAACCTTACTCGCGGCACAATAGAGGACCCTACAATGCGTCGATATCACGTCTTGCGAGGATGCTGCGTTGTTAAAGTGGATGGGTTGTCGTTAAGCCCTTTGGGGCTTTTGAGTGGGTCATATCTCTAGGCTGTGGCTGTGAACCCTTAACACATAAAGGAATTGTGCCCTCAACATGACGGGTGCGATCATACCAGCACTAATGCACTGGATCCCATCAGAACTCCGAAGTTAAGCGTGCTTGGGCGAGAGTAGTACTAGGATGGGTGACCCCCTGGGAAGTCCTCGTGTTGCACCCCCATTTTCAATTTTTTTTGCTCCGGTTAGGGTTGCCAAGATACTTTTCCCACCACATTTCTATTATCGAATCCCACGGCACCTTGGGCAAGACAACTTCTCTTCACGTGGAGGCTGGGCCCGCAAACCGGTGCCCATAACTTTTGATCCGGATGGAGTTACGAGGTGCACAGCATACCGTTGGAATGCTCTCTGAGAGCTCTACGACGAGGGCAGCCAGCTAGCTTGCTGTGCCCTTTTCGGAGCTGAAAATTTAACATTTTCATTAGTTTCGGGCCACTTTTCTTCTTTTGCTCTATTTTTCCGTCCCTGATCGTACGTCGTGAGCTGTTAAAGGGATGACAACCTTACTCGCGGCACATTAGAGGACCCTACTATGCGTCGATATCACGTCTTGGGAGGATGCTGCGTTGTTGAAGCGGATGGGTTGTCGTTAAGCCCATTGGGTTTTTTGATTGGGCCATATCTCTAGGCTGGGACTGTGAACCGGTAACACATTAAGGAATTGTGCCCTCAACATGACGGATGCGATCATACCAGCACTAATGCACCGGATCCCATCAGAAATTCGAAGTTAAGCGTGCTTGGGCGAGATTAATACTAGGATGGGTGACCCCCTGGGAAGTCCTTGTGTTGCACCCCCTTCTCAATTTTTTTTGCTCCGGTTAGAGTTGCCAAGCTACTTTACCCACCACATTTCTATTATCGAATCCCACGGCACCTTGGGCAAGACAACTTCTCTTCACGTGGAGGCTGGGCCATCAAACCGAGGGCATAGGGCTTGTGACCAAGTGTCCGTCGCTCTGGTGCCCATAACTTTTGATCCGTAAGGAGTTACGAGGCGCACAGCATACCGTTGGAAAGCTCTCTGAGAGCTATACGACGGGGGCAGCCAGCTAGCACGCTGTGCCCTTTTTGGAGCTCAAAATCGAACGTTTTCATTAGTTTCCGGCCCCTTTTCTTTTTTTGCTCTGTTTTTCCGTCCCGGATCGTACGTCGTGAGCTGTTAAAAGGATGACAACCTTACTCGTGGCACATTAGAGGACCCTACAATACATCGATATCACGTCTTGCGAGGACGATGCGTTGTTGAAGCGGATGGATTGTCGTTAAGCCCATTGGGCCTTTTGAATGGGCCATATCTCTAGGCTGGGACTGTGAACCGTTAACACATAAAGGAATTGTGCCCTCAACATGACGGGTGCGATCATACCAGCACTAATGCCCCGGATCCCATCAGAACTCCAAAGTTAAGCGTGCTTGGGCGAGAGTAGTACTAGGATGGGTGACCCCCTTGGAAGTCCTCGTGTTGTACCCCCCTTTTCAATTTTTTTTGCTCCGGTTAGGGTTGCCAAGATACTTTACCCACCACATTTCTATTATCGAATACCACGGCACCTTGGGCAAGACAACTTCTCTTCACAAGGAGGCTGGGCCCGCAAACCGGTGCCCATAACTTTTGATCCGTAAGGAGTTACGAGGCGCACAGCATACCGTTGGAAAGCTCTCTGAGAGCTCTACGACGGGGGCAGCTAGCTAGCTCGCTGTGCCCTTTTCGGAGCTCAAAATCGAACGTTTTCATCAGTTTCGAGCCACTTTTCTTCTTTTGCTCTGTTTTTCCGTCCCGGATCGTACGTCGTGAGGTGTTAAAAGGATGACAACCTTACTCACGGCACATTAGAGGACCCCACAATGCGTCGATATCACGTCTTGCGAGGATGATGCGTTGTTGAAGCGGATGGGTTGTCGTTAAGCCCATTGGACCTTTTGAATGGGCCATATCTCTAGCCTAGGACTGTGAACCGTTAACACATAAAGGAATTGTGCCCTCAACATGACGGGTGCGATCATAACAGCACTAATGCACCGGATCCCATCCGAACTCCGAAGTTAAGCGTGCATGGGCGAGAGTAGTCCTAGGATGGGCGACACCCTGCGAAGTCCTCGTGTTGCACCCCCCTTTTCAATTTTTTTTGCTCCGATTAGGGTTGCCAAGATACTTTACCCACCACATTTCTATTATCAAATCCCACGGCACCTTGGGCAAGACAACTTCTCTTCACGTGGAGGCTGGGCCCGCAAACCGGTGACGATAACTTTTGATCCCTAAGGAGTTACGAGGCGCACAGCATACCGTCGGAAAGCTCTCTGAGAGCTCTACGACGGGGGCAGCAAGCTAGCACGCTGTGCCCTTTTCGGAGCTCAAAATCGAACGTTTTCATTAGTTTCGGGCTACTTTTCTCCTTTTGCTTTGTTTTTCTGTCCCGGATCGTACGTCGTGACCTGTTAAAAGGGCGACAACCTTACTCGCGGCACATTAGAGGACCCTACAATGCGTCGATATCACGTCTTGCGAGGATGATACGTTGTTGAAGCGTGTGGGTTGTCGTTAAGCCCATTGGGCCTTTTGAATGGGCCATCTCTCTAGGCTGGGATTGTGAACCGTTAACACATAAAGGAATTGTGCCCTCAACACGACAGGTGCGATCATACCAGCACTAATGCACTGGATCCCATCAGAACTCCGAAGTTAAGCATGCTTGGGCGAGAGTAGTACTAGGATGGGTGACCCCTTAGGAAGTCCTCGTGTTGCACCCCCCTTTTCAATATTTTTTGCTCCGGTTAGGGATGCTAAGATACTTTACCCACAACATTTCTATTATCGAATCCCACGGCACCTTGGGCAAGAGAACTTCTCTTCACGTGGAGGCTGGGCCCGCAAACCGAGGGCGTAGGGCTTGTGACGAGGTCTCCGTCGCTCCGGTGCCCATAACTTTTGATCCGTAAGGATTTACGAGGCGCACAGCATACCGTTGGAAAGCTCTCTGAGAGCTCTACGACAGGGGCATCCAGCTAGCACGCTATGCCCTTTTCGGAGCTCAAAATTGAACGTTTTCATCAGTTTCGGGCCACTTTTCTTCTTTTGCTCTGTTTTTCCGTCCCGGATCGTACGTCGTGAGCTGTTAAAAGGACGATAACCTTACTCGCGGCACATTAGAGGACCCTACAATGCGTCGAAATCACGTCTTGCGAGGAGGCTGCATTTTTGAAGCGGATGGCTTGTCGTTAAGCCCATTGGGCCTTTTGAATGGGCCATATCTCTAGGACGCGACTGTGAGCCGTTAACACATAAAGGAATTGTGCCCTCAACATGACGGGTGCGATCATACCAGCACTAATGCACCAGATCCCATCAGAACTCCGAAGGTAAGCAAGCTTGGGCGAGTGTAGTACTAGGATGGGTGACCCCTTGGGAAGTCCTCGTGTTGCACCCCCATTTTCAATTTTTTTTTGCTCCGATTAGGGTTGCCAAAGTACTTTATCCACCACATTTCTATTATCGAATCCCACGGCACCTTCGGCAAGACAACTTCGCTTAACGTGGAGGCTGGGCCCGCAAACCAAGGGCATAGGGCTTGTGACCAGGTCTCCGTCGCTCCGGTGCCTATAAGTTTTGATCCTTAAGGAGTTACGAGGCGCACAGCATACCGTTGGAAAGCTCTCTGAGAGCTCTACGACGGGGGAAGCTAGCTAGCTCGCTGTGCCCTTTTCGGAGCTCAAAATCGAACATTTTCATCAGTTTCGGGCCACTTTTCTTCATTTGCTCTGTTTTTCCGTCTTGGATCGTACGTCGTGAGCTGTTAGAAGGATGACAACCTTACTCGCGGGACATTACAGGGCCCTACAATGAGTTGATATCACGTCTTACGAGGATGCTGCGTTGTTGAAACGGATGGGTTGTCGTTAAGTCCATTGGGCCTTCTGAATGGGCCATCTCTCTAGGCTGGGACTGTGAACCGTTAACACATAAAGGAATTGTGCCCTCAACATGACGGGTGCGATCATACCAGCACTAATGCACCGGATCCCATCAGAACTCCGAAGTTGAGCGTACTTGTGCGAGAGTAGTACTAGGATAGGTGACCCCCTAAGAAGTCCTCGTGTTGAACCCCCCTTTTCAATTATTTTTGCTCCGGTTAGGGTTGCCAAGATACTTTACCCACCACATTTCTATTATCGAATCCCACGGCACCTTGGGCAAGACAACTTCTCTTCACGTGGAGGCTGGGCCTGCAAACCGAGGGCGTAGAGCTTGTGACCAGGTCTCCGTCGCTCCGGTGCCCATAACTTTTGATCCGTAAGGAGTTGCGAGGCACACAGCATACCGTTGGAAAGCTCTCTGAGAGCTCTACGACGGGGAAAGCTATCAAGCTCGCTGTGCCCTTTTCGGAGCTCAAAATCGAACGTTTTCATCAGTTTCGGGCCACTTTTCTTCTTTTGCTCTGTTTTTCCGTCCCGGATCGTACGTCGTGAGCTGTTAAAAGGACGACAAACTTACTCGCTGCACATTAGAGAACCCTACAATGCGTTGATATCACGTCTTGCGAGGATGCTGCATTGTTGAAGCGGATGGGTTGTCGTTAAGCCCATTGGGCCTTTTGAATGGGCCATATCTCTAGGCTGGGACTGTGAACCGTTAACACATAAAGGAATTGTGCCCTCAACATGACGGGTGCGATCATACCAGCACTAATTCACCGGATCCCATCAGAACTCCGAAGTTAAGCGTGCTTGGGCGAGAGTACTACTAGGATGGGTGACCCTCTGGGAAATACTCGTGTTGAACCCCCCTTTTCAATTATTTTTGCTCCGGTTAGGGTTGCCAAGATACTTTACCCACCACATTTCTATTATCGAATCCCACGGTACCTTGGGCAAGACAACTTCTCTTCACGTGGAGGCTGTGCCCGCAAACCGAGGGCGTAGGGCTTGTGACCATGTCTCCGTCGCTCCGGTGCCCATAACTTTTGATCCGTAAGGAGTTACGAGGCGAACGGCATACCGTTGGAGACCTCTCTGGGAGGTCTACGGCGGGGGCAGCTAGCTAGCTTGCTGTACCCTTTTAGGAGCTCAAAATTGAACATTTTCATCAGTTTCGGGCCACTTTTCTTCTTTTGCTCTGTTTTTCCGTCCCGGATCATAAGTCGTGAGCTAGTAAAAGGACGACAACCTTACTCACGACACATTAGAGGACCCTACAATGCATCGATATCACGTCTTGCGAGGATGCTGCGTTGTTGAAGCGGATGGGTTGGGGTTGAGCCCAGTGGGCCTTTTGAATGGGCCATATCTCTAGGCTGGGACTGTGAGCCGTTAACACATAAAGGAATTGTGCCCTCAACATGACGGGTGCGATCATACCAGCACTAATGCACCGGATCCCATCAGAACTCCGAAGTTAAGCGTGCTTGGGTGAGAGTAGTACTAGGATGGGTGACCCCCTAGGAAGTCCTCGTGTTGCACCCCCCTTTTCAATTTTTTTTACTCCGATTTGGGTTGCGAAGTTACTTTACACACCACATTCCTATTATCGAATCCCACGGCACCTTGGGCAACACAACCTCTCTTCACGTGGAGGCTGGGCCCGCAAACCGAGGGCGTAGGGCTTGTGACCAGGTCTCCGTCGCTCCGGTGCCCATAACTTTTGATCCGTAAGGAGTTACGAGGCGCACAGCATACCGTTGGAAAGCTCTCTGAGAGCTCTACGACCGGGGCAGCTAGCTAGCTCGCTTTGCCCTTTTCTGAGCTAAAAATAGAACGTTTTCATTAGTTTCGGGCCACTTTTCTTCTTTTGCTCTATTTTTCTGTCCCGTATCGTACGTCGTGAGCAGTTAAAAGGACAAAAACCTTACTCGGGGGACATTGGAGAATGCTACAATGCGTCGATATCATGTCTTGCGAGGATGCTGCGTTGTTGAAGCGGATGGGTTATCGTTAAGCCCATTGGGCCTTTTGAATGGGCCATATCTCTAGGCTGGGACTGTGAACCGTTAACACATAAAGGAATTTTGCCCTCAACATGACGGGTGCGATCATATCAGCACTAATGCACCGGATCCCATCAGAACTCCGAAGTTAAGCATGCTTGGACGAGAGTAGTACTAGGATGGGTGACCCCCTGGGAAGTCCTCGTGTTGCACCCCCATTTTCAATTTTTTTTGCTCCGATTAGGGTTGCCAAGATCCTTTACCCACCACATTTCAATTATCGAATCCCACGGCACCTTGGGCAAGACAACTTCTCTTCACGTGGAGGCTGGGCCCGCAAACCGAGGGCGTAGGGCTTATGACCAGGTTTCCGTCGCTCCGGTTCCCAAAACTTTTGATCCGTAAGGAGTAACGAGGTGAACAGCATACCGTTGGAAAGCTCTCTGAGAGCTCTACGACGGGGGCAGCAAGCTAGCTCGCTGTGCCCTTTTCGGAGCTCAAAATTGAACGTTTTCATTAGTTTCGGGCCACTTTTCTTCTTTTGCTCTGTTTTTCTGTCCCGTATCGTACGTCGTGAGCTGTTCAAAGGACGACAACCTTACTCGCGGCTCATTAGAGGACCCTACAATGCGTCGATATCACGTCTTGCGAGGATGCTACGTTGTTCAAGCGGATGGGTTGTCGTTTAGCCCATTGGGCCTTTTGAATAGGCTATTTCTCTAGGCTGGGACT